>JAQQSK010006228.1:0-14539 GCA_028658325.1 Potorous gilbertii
CAAGAAAATACCCTTCTATGGTCTTATTTTTTTTTCCCCTTTTCTGGGCATTTTCCCAGCCAGTTACTTGACTTCTGAGAGTCCTCTCCACCCCAGGCCCAGGTCCGCCCAGCTAGTGCTTGGGGTCTGAGATTCAAATGCTGCTCCCCAGCCTCAGGGCTTTTGGTGGCAGGCCTGGGTGCTATTCAATGGGAGCTTAATTTCTGGTGCTCAGGTAGGGGCAGGGCCACCTCCCAGGCTCAGTTCCCTCAGGGGGTTTATGCAGAGACCTTCAGGAATGGAGCTGCTCCCAAGCTCCTGCTTGCTTTGGGTGCCTCTGGCTGCCTGCTGCCTCTGCCGCTGCCTCCCGACGGGGCCTGAGTCCCGGAGACACCCCACTCCCCTCTCAGCCCATCTCTCTCACTGACCTGTGTGTCTGTAGGTGGAGGGACCTTCGCGGGCCGCTGGAGATTCCATCCCTGAAGCCTGCTCGAATCTGCTCACTCTTCTCAGGCCGCACAGCCGGGGCAGGGCAGGAGGCTCCGCTCCCGTCCAGTGTGCGATGGACCTTTGGGATCGGTTTTTCAGGGCTCTCTGGAACGGAAATCTCCTTCGCTGTGTTGCTGCGTGGCTTCCACTGTTTCAGAATTTGTTGGGAGTTCTTTTTAGAGGAAATCCATGGGCTGTGGGTTCGGAGCTAGCATAGGTGAGTCTTTCTACTCCGCCATCTTGGCTCCGCCCCCACTCAAGACTTTTTGACAGAACTCTTAGAAGACACTGCCACACTTGTATATTTATCCTTAATTACCTTTCTCCTCTCATGTATTAATATTTAAGCACACATAAAATAATGCACTGATTTCAAAATAAAAAAATACTTCCTCTTTAAATTCACCTAGTCCTTGTGCCCAAAGGGCTACAAAAATGTGCATACCCTTTGATCCAGCAATATCCCTCTTGGGTCTGTATCCCAAAGAGATCATAAAAATGGGGAAAGGATCCATATGTACAAATATATTTATAGCAGCTCTTTTTGTGGTGGCAAAGAACTGGAAATCGAAGGAATGCTCATCAACTGAAGAATGGCTGAACAAGTTGTGGTATATAAATGTAACACAATACTAATGTGCTATAAGAAATGATGAGCAGGCAGACTTCAGAAAAACCTGCAAAGACTTATATGAACTGATGCTCAGTGAAATAGTAACAGCCATAGTGTGTGAGGTCTATCTCTGATGGTCTTAGCCCTTCACAACAATGCAAGGACGTAGAACACTTTCAAAGGACTCGAGGCAAAACGCCGTCCACATCCAAAGAAAGAACTATGGAGTTGGAATGCAGAATCAAGCAAACTATTTTATCTTTTGTTAGGCTTTGTTTTTAGTTTGGTTTTTCTCATGGTTTCTCCCATTCGCTACAATTATTCCACACAACATGACTAATGCGAAAATGTGTTTAATAGGAACGTATGCATAGAACCCATATAAGACTTGTAAGCCATCTTAAGGAGGGAAGGGGAAAAAATTTAAAACATACAGAAGTGATTGTTGAAAACTGAAAACAAATTAATAAAAAATAAAATAAAATTCACCTAGTTCTTAAAAGTGAGGGATTTTTTTTACTCCTCAGCTGAAAACGTAACAGAAAATCTGTTAAATAACCTCACACCCTGTAAATAAAGCATAAGATCCAAGTAATCTTATCTAACTTGGCATAAAATACAAACTTTAAACCCAGGAACCTTCTTAACTCTATATAAAGTTCACAAAAAAAAGATGCAGCTAAAATCATTTTCATTTTCCACAGCCATTCATTTGACCGGCATCTTCATTAGGCTCTACACACAGATGTGAGATGCTGATGCTGAAGGAGAAATAAAGGTTCAATATAACAGTTTCTACTTCTGACAAGTTTACAATGTATGTTTACATCCAAATTATTGTTGTTCAGGCATATCAGTCATCTCCAACTCTGTATTTGGAGTTTTCTTAGCAAAGTCACTGGAATCGTTTGCCATTTCCTTCTCCAGCAAATTTTACAGGTAAGGAACCTGAGACAAACAGGGTTAACCTACTTGCCCAGGGTCACACAAGTAGTGTCTGAAGTTAGATTTGAACTCAGGAAAATGAGTCTTCCTGACTCTATCCACTGTGCCACCTGACTGCCCCTTCCATACCAAGGCAGAAATTTCCTTAATATTATGAGAAACGTAGTAGTTCATTAAAAAACACAGAGACACAGACACCCAAGAAATCCATGATTAACTCTCACTGACTACTGCAATATACAGAATAAGATGCTTTAAAAAAAAAAAATCAATAAGGCTAACCAAATTGCTTCTCAAAAAAACATGTCTCAATTATGGGCTACTCTGGCATCCAATCTTTTTCAAGTTATAGAACCCTTTGCAAATGTCATTGTCTTATAAATTTCATCTCCACAATCACTTGGCTTGCCCCTGGATGAGGAGGGCAAAGAATGTTTTCAAGTTCAAACTCTAACTTGAACTTGAACTCATTCCAAAGTGGTTGTTTCTGGAAAACATACAAAATTTCTTCCAGTTCTACAAAACTTTCTGTCTGACCCAAGAAGCATTTTCAGAAGTATACTTTTAAACACCTATAAAGTTGCACTGCTGAAAATACCACAAATATACATTTAATTAAGTGGCTTTATTTTTCTGTTAGCATTAAGGGCTTTATAAAGTAAGCTAGAAAGGCTTCAAATGACTCATATAAATTCAACAATCATTTATCTAAGAACAATTATGTGCCAGGCCCTGTGAATTTAAAGACAAAAATGAATACAGTCCCTGTCTTCCATGAGTTTGCATTCCCCTAAGGATAATCAACATGGACCCAACATTCTAAAATCCTTTCCAAGTGAAGTGATCTTCATTGGGGGGATGAAGAAAAGCCACTTCCTCAAGGAGAGAGCACTTGGAGAGGGGAGGTGCAAAGCCCTAAGGCATTTTCAACTTCAAGTCATCACCAAACAAGTACCAAGTGCCTGCCTGCTGGGTCACACTCGACTAGGTAAAAAGACAAATGTGAAACAGACTTGCTTGCAAGGAGGTTACAGTCCAGAGGGGAGGGTTACCATATACACATACAAGTACATGCAAAATAAATCAATACAAGGTTATTTAGGGGGAAGGTACAAGCAGAACCAGAGAACTAGGGAAGCCCTCATGTAGAAAGAAGTATTACATTGATCTTTGAAGGAAAACAGCTATTCACATTCCATGCATGGGATCAGCTTGCCCAAAGGAACAGAAACAGCAAGAAAACGAGCTTGGCTAAACCATGGAATGCATGAAGGGAGGGTTGCCAGGAAGGGACTTGACTTCCAGTCAAGAGAGCTGAAGGGAGGCAGGCAGCCCAACTCCCCCACATTAACTGGAGCTAAACTTTTAAAGATCTCAACAAAGGGAATAATCTGTTCCTCACATGACATTCCCACCTCCCATCTCCATGTCTTTAAGATGGTGACCCAATGTGCCTAGAATTCACTCCCTCTTTATATCTCTTCCACAGAGTCCCTCTCTTCCTTTAAGACATCTTCCCATGAGATTATTTTCCACCTGCTATCGACAGCTTAGATATACAGACCAGTATACATGTCAGCTCTCGATTAGATTGTGCATTGCATGAAGACGGGGCAAGTGTTTTTATCTTTCTTTGAATTCTCAGAATTGAGCACATCATGCCTTATAAATGCTTATTAACATAAGAGATACAGTTCAAGCATATCATATGCATGAAACTTTTCTGATTTCTCTAACAACTGGTACTTGGTCCCAAACTCTCTCTCTCTGACTGTGTGTATATGTGTGTGCAGATAGACAGACAGACAGATAGATAGATACTAGTCTTCCCCCATTAGACTGTGAGCTCCTTACCAGTAAGATTGGTCTTTCCCTTGTACTGACAATTCTTCAACCTACATAATTGCTTAAAAAATGCTTGTTGATTAACTAAATAATCAAGAAACCCAATGAGAAATTACAATAAAAGGAAAAGAAATGTTCTGTTTGAACCCAGGGGCAGAACAAGAAGTAATGGGTGAAAGCTACAGACTGGTAGGCTGTGAGAGAAAACTTCCTAACAATTCCAGCTATCCAAAAGTGAAATGAGTTGGCTCAGGAGGTAAATGGGGTTTCCTTCTCAGTAGAGGGCTTCAAGCAGAGACTGGCTGACCCCTCTTTTGGTTTGGCTGGAAAGGGGATTCTTCTGGCACAAGCTGGAGCTCTGTTCGAGCTCTCAGATGCTGCGGAACATCTCCCTGAGGTCACCAGTGCCCTCTAAATGCACTGGCTGTCTCAGTCCTCATCTTTCTCAATCTCTTTATAATTTCTGCCAACCACTACATTCTCTATTCCACAACTCTGTCATATGACTCTCTTCTGGCCTGGCTCTCCAGTGCTTCCTTGATCTCCCAACTGGTAAACGCACTGTCCTTCCTCAAATAATTTTGTATTTACTTCTATCTGTATACATACTGTATTCTCCCCTACTCCCAAGTGGGATGAAAACTACTTACAGGCAGGGACTGTTTAATTTATGCCTCATGCCCATTAAAGAGATGCCCACTGAATTGGGAGTGAAAGGCCAAAAATGTAATTAATCAAAAAACATTTACAATGCATGGGACAGATACTCCATTAAGTGCCAGGTGAGCTGGAGTCAGGTTGTGAAGGGCTTTATATGCCAAACAGAGAATTAGGAATTTGCCTCGAGAGAAAATAGGGACCCACAGGAATTTACCAAGCAGGGAAGTAAAATAATGAAACAATAATATGACTTTGAAAATGTACTTCTCTCCTGATCTTCACAGGTAGAAGTCTACAGGGGTGGAATATTGCCTAGACTGTAGAAATCAAATAATTTCTTGATTAGTTTTTGCTCAACTGTTTATTTGTCTTTTTTATTCTTGATTATAAGGGATGACTTGTTGGATGGGGGTAGAAGAATGATGTGGAAATTAAGGTAATATTCAAACAAAACATAATGATGAAAAGGAAAAAAAATTTCCAAGAACATTACTTTGGTAGCTAAGTAGGGGAGAAATTGAAAAAGGGGAAGGATGAAACACAGAGATCAATTAAAAGGTTATTGTAGTAAGCCTGGCCAGAAGGTGATGAAGGCCTAAACTAAGACAGTAACCATGTGAGTAGAGAGAAGATGAGAGATGTACAAAACATTATGGAATTAGAAACAAGATTTAACAACAGATTTAATGTATTTAATTTATATAATTTAAATAAATAATTTAACAATTGATATTGATATAATTAATATTGCATATGACACATTAATTTTAATAATATAATTTAATATATGGGGTGAGGAGTCATAATATTAAGGTTGCCAACCTGAAAACTAGAAGGAAGGTGGTAACACAGATGGAGATTGGGAAATTTTTAAGAGGGTAGATTTGGGGGGGAAGATGAGTTCTGAATTAGACATGCAAAGCTTGAGGTACTTCCAAGAAGCAGTTGGTGACAGAACTAAAGCTCAATGTGAGACTAATGCTACATAAGTCCATGAAAGAGTTTTCTGCATAGAGATAACTGAACCCAGGGAAGCTGAGGAGGTCCCCTACTAAAAGAAAGAAGACAGCCCAGAATAAAGTTTTGTGGAACACCCTCGGTTAGGAGGCAGGATATGGATGATTTAACAAGGAACCTGAGAAGGAAAAGCTAGGCAGTTAAGACAGAAAGAGTAGAACTGCCCCAAAAGCCCAAAGAGAGAGTATCTAGAAAGAGTCAACATCAAATTGTTGTAGTGACGTAAGAAATATGAAATACAAGAAAAAGGCATTGGATTTGACCATTAAAAGGTCATTGGTCAAACAGGAAAAAAAATTTGTATCAAATTTCTCTGATAATGGTTTGTTATTCAAGATACGTAGATAACTAACAGAAACATATGCAATGAAAAGCCATTCCCCAACAGATAAAGGGCCAAAGACATTAACAAACAGCTCTCAAAAGACGGCGAATTATTAACAACCACATAAAAGCATGCTCCAAGTCACTAATTATAGAAGAAATGCAAATCAAAATAACCCTGAAGTTTCAACTCATACTCAGCAAACTGGCAAAGATATAAGTGACTTGCTCAGGGTCACACAGCTAAGTATCTGAGGATGGAATTGAATTCAGTTCTTCCTGATGACAGGCCTAGTGTTCTATCTGTTGAGCCACCTGCTGAAATAACTGTAGAAAGATAGGCACACTGATGCATTGTTGGACAAGCTGTGAATTAGAACACCTATTTTAGAAAGAAATTTGGAATTATGCAAAGAAGTGATTAATATGGCATACTTCTGGTCCAGAAATTTCACTACTAGGCATATACCCCAAAGAGTTCAATGGTAAAAACAAAGGCCCGATATACAGCAGTACCCTTTGTAGTAGTAGAGAATTACGAACAACACACATGCCCACTAACTAGGGAATGGCTAAACCAATTGTGGTAGATGAATACAATGAAACAGTACTATGCTATAAGAAAGGATGACTACAGAAAAGCGCGGAAAGACATATGTATTGACACAAAGTGAATAAACAGAGCAAGAAAAACAATGTACAAAATTACTAAAACAATGTAAATGGAAAGAACAAACATATAACAGTTGAAAATGAATAATGAAAAACTGCAAAGAACAAGTATGGCTCCAAAATACAGATATGAGAAGATCTCTCTCCTTTGCAGAGCTGGGGAGGTATCTATGTATGTGGAACACTGAATATATTTCCAGATTTTATCTACGTATTCACTGGTTTTAAAGATGTTTATTATCTTCATCTTTTTCTATTGAAAAAAGTTCTTTGTTTCAAGGGAAGGCGCTCAGGAAGATTTGAGAAGAAATGCAGGAAAGGAATTCAGATGATTAAAAAAATCAAACAATTTAAGAGATTACTTAAGCCATCAAACAAGCAATATGAACTTTATAATCCCAGCCCAGCAGCCTTTTAAAAAAAAAATCTTTAGGAAAAAACATTATTCTACATTTTACAGGGCTGGTAAAAATGCAACCTAGGATAATGAGAATCAACAATTTCTGGGGATAAATAAAACTACATTAGACAAGGCTTGAAACATTGCCTACCATAGAAAATAAGAACGCTGTGCCTCTATGACTGACAGGAAATAAATTTGTGACATTACCATGGGACAGATTGCAGGGCCAACTCTGTTACTTAAAAGTACATGTGGGAATGTGTAAGTCATGTAAAGGCATGTAGACCTTAGGCTATTTCTCTGAGTTTTGTTTTTATCACATTAGCCACTGAAACAGTAAACATTAGTTACTCCCACACTTCTTTTCCGGGCTCTGAAATATTACACAGACCTAGCTCACCAAAAGCACAATTTCTTCCGAGAGTTTGAACTAATCAATTAATAGACATATACTAACACCACTACTAGTAATAATTACAAAGCAATCTAACAATGCGTTAATGTGCTCAATGTTTTCACCAGATCCCAGCATCAAGGGATACAACAGCTAGAGCTGGGAGGGATCTCAGCAACCATCTAGTTGAAAGACTCCCCTCTTGGGAATTTCGGATTCAGTCTGGCAGGAAGTATGGAGAAGGTGATGGATCCCTTCACAGAATAACATTTTTTAAATATACGAAATAAAAAACAAAGGCTTATAAAAGAAACCAAATATTTAAAAACATTTGTCAAAAAAAATTTTTTTAATAAATTTACAGACCGCAGGTTAAGAATCTAGTCCGGGGGGGGGGGGAGGGAGAACCTGTGGTCTTGAGGTCACATTTGGCCTTCTAGATCCTTAAGTGCGACCTTCTGACTGAATCCAAATTCTGCAGAACAAATGCCTTAGGATTTATAAAGGGTCAGATTCCCCACCCCGATCTAGTCCAACCTTCTCATCTTAAGTGAGGAAAGCAAGTATCAGTGAAAAGTGACATGCCCAAGGTCACAGAGATAGAAAATGGGATTCCGGCTCAGATCCTTGAGCCCCAAAACCAGCATTGTTTTCATTGCATTCCACTCTCTTCCCTACGTTTTATACCCTATCTTAGAACAAAGGTGTCATTTCTAGGAAGGTCACACTATACAATGATTCTACTTTATTTACTAATAGGCTTAGAATGCTACCTGAAGCCACTGAGGACTTGTTAAAAAAAAAAGCAGCAATAATTAGTTTTAAAAACTAATCTCTAAATACTCAAATACTACCAAGAAAATATTTTAACAGTCATGCATCACAAAAGAAATCAGCCTAGAAGGCAGGTTATAAATAAGAGTATCAATAAAAATGTAAAATAAAACTCAGAACAGATACCATAGTGCATCAGAAAATAAACTATTTTTTAAAAAAGAAAAAATTTTTAAAGAATCCATCTATACCATTTCCCTCCTTTCCCTCGTGTCTATGTGATGAATTATCACCACCAGCAAACATACTCTCACAATTCACCACACACAAATGACGAAAAGAAGGGAAAATGATGTAATTTGATTCTTTTTAAAAATGTGTTTTCTTTTTTAAGCAATGGGGTTTTATTAAATAGTTTGTTATCTTAATTTTTCCAACAGACAAGTTTTTTTTTAATTAATCTGTCCCTCCCATTACCTTTCCCTCCCTAAGCAAAATTTAAAACCAGGTAAAAGAAAGGGGAAGGGAAGGAAAACAACCTTCAAAAGATGGCTAAACAAATCATTCTACATTTTTAGTTCATCACCTCTCTGTCAATGAGTGGAGAGTTTCATTCTCTTCTTTACCACTGTATTAATCAGAGTTCTAACAATTTTCAAAGTCTTTTTTTCTCTGTCATCATTATATATGCTATTCTCCTAGTCCTGCTCACTTCCCTCTACTTCAGTTCACAGAGATCTTCTTACTTTCTCCCAAAATATCCATTTCATCATTTCTTGTGGCACAATAACATCTGATTACAGTCATTTACCTCAATTAGTTGTTGCTAAGTAGTTTTTTGAGCCTATCTCATTCTTCACAAATCCCATTTGGAGTTTTCTTGGCAAAAGTATGAAGTGGCTTGCCATGTCCTTCTCCAGCTGATTTTACAGATAAGGAAACTGAGGCAACAGGGTTAAGTGATTTGCCCAGGGTCACACAGCTAGTATGAGTGTCTGAGGCTGAATTTGAGCTTGGGAAGATGAGTCTTCCTGACTCCTGGGGCCAATGCTCTATCCACTGTACTACCTAGCTGCAGCTATCAATACTTTTGTCCAAAGAAATCACTTTCCTTTTTCTTTAGGGTATAGAGCTGGCGGTAGGAAAGGTAGGTTAGCTGGGTCAAAGCACATGAACAGTTTGTAATTTTCTGGGTTACTTTCTAGTTCCAATTGTCTTCCAGAATATGTCTGAACCAATCCACAGCTCAATCAACAGTGGTCCTAGCTTACCTGTTCTCCCACAGTCCCCCCAACATTCACCCTTTTCTTCTTTTGTCATCTTTTCCAATGTGATGACTATGAGGTAGAACCTAAGAGTTGCTTTAATTTGCTTTTCTCTAATTATCAGTCATTTAGAGAATTTTATTTCATGACTATTTATAATCTGAATTTACTTCCTTTGCAAACTGCCTGCTAATAATATCTTTTAACCACTTCTCTATACTGGGAAATGGCTCTTAGTCTTACAAATTTGAATTAGTTCCTTATGTATCTTGGAAATAATACTTCTACCAGGGACGCTTGATATAAAGTTGTTTTTTCTAAGTCTTCTAAATTTTACTATATTAGATTTGCTTTTGCAAAAACTTTAAAACTTCATAAAAATCAAAATTGTTCATTTTGTGGTGATCTTTCCAATTCTGTTTTATCTACACTATTCCTTTTTTACTCATGGAACTTTCCCCCTAGCCATGATACAAAACGAACTTCTTCATCATTGGTTGAAGTGATCTGATTTTTTTTTTAAAACTAATACAAATATGATTTTAATCCTAATTAAACAAACTATAGTATAATGACACACAATGACATGACAGTCTGAGGTGAAACACCTGAAACAGGTTGCTTCCCAAGAGAAATTCATTAAGTCAATTTTACTCAATGAGCTAGAGGAATGTTTCCTAGATCACTCACTTCACTCCATCTCATCACAATGCTGCAATATTTCAAATGCCTACCCTCTTTTACATGTTCATTCTCTACTACTGGCCTACTCTACTACTACTAATTTGTAAATTATAATTTACAAAATATAATCTAAATGAGACTCACTGGAAGAATGAACTGCAAACTGAAAGATCTCCCTCCTCCCCTCCCACTAATTATCTAGAAACAGTCTTACCTACTTTACAAATTATTCTTTACCAGAATTCATTTTAAGTACTTAAAAGCTTAGTCACGTAATTACATACAAAGTCCATTAATCACTGTCTTTATAGTGTAGAAATGGTGGGGAAAGATCATCACTATTTCCTAGAAGCATTAAAAAAGATTTTTAAAAGAGAAAAAAAATCTATTTAAAAAAATGTAATAAGTAATGGAGGAAAAACTGGGGAAAATGAGTTATGCAAGAAAATTATGGATAGAGAATTCATAGCTTGGCAAAAAGAGGTACAAAACTTCACTAAAGAAAATAAAACTATAAGAATTTTAATTGAAGCTAATGATTCCATGAGACATCAAGAAAACAGAAAGTCAAAAGACTGAAAAAACAGAAAAAATTATGAAATATCTCTTAGAAAAAACAACTAAGATGGAATACAGATCAAGGAGAGATCATTTCAAAATCATTGGACTTAGAAAGCCATTACCAGGAATGCAGGACTGATACAATATTAGGAAAACAACAAGCATAAATGACCCTATCAACAACAAAAATAATTTATATCCATAGATGTTTTTGATAGAAGACAATGCCAATTCCTGTCTAAAAACCATTAGAAGCATAAGACTAAATGGAGCTTTTCTTGAAATGACCAGCAGCATCTACCCCAAATCAAGAGCGAACACTATCTGTAATAGAAAGGAACAACAAGTCTTTCAATAAGAGCAGGGGTGAAGTAAGGATGCCCAGAATAGTCATCATTATTGAAGACTGTCTCAGAAATGCCAGTAACAGCAATGACAAAAAAAAGAGAAGGAAATTGAAGACAAAAGCCTTAGAGATAAGGAAACAGAGCTGTCACATCTGCAGTTTATATAAAGAATCCCAAAGACTCCATTAAAAATGTAATATAAAAATTAACAGCTTCAAGTAAAGTTTCCAGACATAAAAACCTAAATAAATTCATCACTACATCGATATTTTACAAAAAAAAAAACAGCAGAAAGAGATAAAAGAAATTCCAGTTAAAATAACTACACAGTATAAAATTCTTGGGAATCTATATGCCAAACACACACAGGAAATATATGAACAAAATTACTAAACTCTTCATACAAAGACAAATAGTTGGAGAAATAAGTCATTGTTGACAGATAGGCTGGGTCAATATAATAAAAATGACAATACTACCTATTAATTTACTTATTTATTCAGTATCATAACAATCAAACGATAAAAAAATTACTTTAAAGAACTAGAAAAATAATTTAAAAATTCATCCAGAGGAACACAAATTCAAGAAGTACCCATTTTAAAAAATGAAGGATGGATGCTTAGCAGTAACAAATCTTAAACTCTACTACACAAAGCTATCATCATCAAAACAATCTGGTAATAGTTAAGAAAAAGGATGGTTGATCAGCAGAAAAATTAAGCAAACAATATGAAAAAGAAAATGAAATGAGCACAGTAGTCTAGTAGTTTGGAAAACAAAAAGATCCTAGTAACTATGGCAAAAACTCACTATATGGAAAAAAAAATTGCTAAGAAAACTGAAAAGCAGTCCGGCAGAAACTAGGCATAGACCAACATGTCACACCATATTCTAAGATAAGCTCAAAATGGAAACATGATTTCAAAATAAAAGGTGAGATAACTTGATCAAATTAGCGGAGCATGATACACATTATCTATTAGATCTACGGACAGGGGGAGAGTTCATGACCAAACATTAGAGAGGGTCACAGGAGGTAAAATGGGCAATTTTGATTACATAAATTTAAAAGTTTTCACAAAAACCAATACAGCTAAAATTAGAAGAAAAGCAAGAAACTGCAGAGGTAAGGAATTCTTTGCAGCAAGTTTCTCCATAAAGGTCACTTTTCTCAAATATATGGAGAACTAAGCCAAATAAGAATAAGAGCCATTCCCCAATTGACAGTCAAAGGACCATTTATTTAAGAACTGCCTGAAAATAGGCAATTTTCAAAGAAACCAAAGCTATCAATAGTCATAAGGAAAAAAGTGCTCTGAATCACTAATAATTAAAGAAATGAAAATTCAAACAACTCTGAGGTACTACCTTACACCCATCAGATTGGATAAGACAACAGAAAAGGAAAATGACAAATGCAGGAAATTATGTGGAAAGATAGGGTCCAGAAAGCATTCTGGATTTGGAAATATGCCCAAAAAATTATTAAACTACACATCCTTTGACCCAGCAACACTGGTACTAGGTCTACACTCTAAAGAGATCAACAAAAAAAGAAAGGACCATAAGTACAAAAACATTTATAGCAGCTCTTTTTGTGGTGGCAAAGAAGTGGAAATTGAGGAGATGTCCATCAACTGCGGAACAGCTGAACAAGTTATGGTAATTAATGGAATGTTAGTGTGCTGTAAGAAATGATAAAGTAGAGGGTTCCAGAAAAACCTGGGAAGACTTATATGAACTGACACAAAGTGAAGTGAGAAAGATCAGAGAACAACAATACTGCAAAGATAATCAACTGTGAAAGAATTAACAGCTCTGATTAACACAGTGACTCACCACAATTCCAAAGGACTCATGATGACAAATGTTATCAATCTCTAGATAGAAAAAGAACAGATTTACAGTGCAGATTGAAGCATACTTTTCCTTTCTGCTCTTTGGGGAAACATGGCTAACGCAGAAATTTATTTTGCATGACTTCATATGTATAATGAGTTTTGTGTTTCTTGCCTTCTCAACAGAGGAAGAAAAGAATTTGGAACTGAAAATAAAACAATTTTTAAAAATGAGTTATGGAATAAAAAACTGGAAAGGGAACTAACAGCTTGGCACCGAGAGGTATACAACCATGCCCAAGCAAGAAACTTGCCAAAAATTAAAAATGGACTAAATAGAAACCAATGGCTCCATGAGTAAAAAAGAAATATTAAAACAAACTCAGAGGCTGAAAAAATAGAAGAAAATATAAGGTAATCTCATAGCAAAAACAACTTAAGGGGAAAACAGATTAAGGAAAAACTGAACTACCTAAAAGCCAAAAAAAAGTGGCTTAGACCTCTTAAAACAAAAGGACAAAGCAGAAAATGGAAGAATCTGTCAGTTACTTACTAAAAGAAACCCCAAAACAAAAACTCCCAGGAACATTATAGTCAAAATTAGAAGTTTCTAAGAGAAAGAAAAAAATGCTGCAAGCAGCCAGAAAGTATTCAAATACTTACAAGCCACAATCAGAATCACACACAATTTAGCAGCCACTAATCAGTCACCTAGCATCTATTAAGGACCTACTATGTGTCAGATACTAAGTGCTGGAGATACAAAAGAAAGTCACAATCTGTTGATGCAGCCAACATGCAAACAGCTATGTACAGATAAGATACAGGATAAATAAAAAGAAGACACTAAGATTAACTGGGACTGGGAGGCTTCTTGCAGAGATTAAGACTTTAGCTAAGATTTAAAGAAGCCAGAAAAACCAAGAGGCATTTTCATGGTACATTCGTGGCATGGGGGACAGATAGCAAAAACACTCAGCGTCACAACATGGAGTGGTTAGTGTGAGGAGCAGCAAAGAAACTATCAATGGATTACAGAACATGTGAAAGAGAGGATGGGGTAAGAAGGCTGAAAAGGCAGAAATGGGCCAGGCCATAAAAAGGATTTTATAGCTGACCTTAGAGACAGTAGGGAACCACCGGAATTGACTGAATGGGGGTGACATGATTAGACTGGCCCTCACGCGGAAATCAGGAGGAATAGAGGGATATTCTCAAGGATCCCTTCAACTGGAGAATGGCTGAACAATTTGTGACATATAAATGTGATGTAATACTATTGCGCTAGGACAAATAAAGACTTGTATGGTCCAAAGCAGAGAAAGTAAGCAGTAGCAGGAGAACAATCCATACAATGACAACAATATTGTAAAGACAAACACTTTAATACACCTAGAAATTCTGATCAGAGTAATGACCAACCACGATTCCAGAAGACTCATAACGAAAAACACTCCTCATCTTCTGACAGAGATGAAGGATACAGAGGGCGGAATAGGAACTTCAGGGAAGGATAAGATAAGAGGAACATAACCCAAAGCAGAAATGAGTTTGCTTGACTATATATGTTTCTGAGGAGCTTGTTTTTCTTTCTTTTTCAAAGGAGGGGGAGTAGGAAGGAAAGTGAATTTTTGATAATTTTTTTTTATTTTTTTAAATAAATTTATTTAACTTTTTACATTCATTTTCACAAGATTTTGGGTTCCAAAATTTTCTCCCCATTTGT
>JAQQSK010006229.1:0-14538 GCA_028658325.1 Potorous gilbertii
ACCAACACAACAACACATGAGGAAGTGAAGTGACCAGGACTATGAAGTGTCTGAGACCAGATTTGAACTCAAGAAGAAGAGTTTTCCTGACTTCAGCAGGCCTAGCACTCTATTCACTATGTCACCTTGTTACCCCCTGGACTACTGTAATAGCCTCTTATTGGGTTTCTCTGCTTCAAATCTCTCCCTATTATAATCTATGCACAGAGCTGCCAAAGGGATTTTACTTACAATTCTTCTTTTTTGGTATTCTGAATTTGACAAACATCAAAATGAACCTTTTCATATAAAAGAACTAAAAAAGAGGGTTGTACACAAAACTATGAATCTTTATTACCTAAAACTTGCTTTTTAAAATGTACATAATAGGAGGCAGAGCCAAGATGGCAGAGTAAAAACAGGAATTTCCCTGAGCTCTCTCAAAAATTCACAAAATGACTGAGTGAAACAAATCCCCAAGTCACGACAACCTGGAATGTTGACCAGAAGGATAAAGCCTCAGGGGACTGGATCATTGGCAGCTCTGGCGGTTTCCAGACTTTTCAACCCACCAAAAAGGTCAGTGGGAAAACTCTGTGGAACTGGGTGAAAGAGGATTGGGTGGTCTGGCCTAGTCTGGTCCCAGCCCCAGGGTACTGTAGGTGGTAGTGGGGGCTGGCAGGGCAGCAGCAATAGCAGCAGCAGCAGTAGTAGCAGTGGCAGCAGAGGCTGCTTCTGGAGCTCCGGGCCCACAGACAGTGGGGGATGGAGCTGCTGATACAAAATCTTTGAAGTACATCCACCCAAATCCCCTCCTCCCCTGGAAGCAGAGTCCTACCTTGACAAAGAGTTAGAAAGTCAAGTGTTCAGCTGGGAAGATGAGTAAATATCATAAAAGAACTCAGAGTATAGAATCTCACTTTGGTGAGAAGGAAGATCAAAGCATACAACCAGAGGAGAACAGCAGACTCAAAGCTCCTTCCATAAATCCAACTTTATGAGAAATCAAAAAATTATAAAACAAAACCAAAAGAATGAAAAAGACAGAAGACAATGTGAAATATCTTGTTGGAAAAACCATTGACCTGGAAAATATATCCAGGAGACATAATTTTAAAATTATTGGACTATCTGAAAATCTGAAACCTATGATCAAAAAAGGAGCCTAGACATCATCTTTCAAGAAATTATCAAGGAAAATTGCCCAGATATTCTAGAACCAGACTGGGAAAAAGAAATTGAAAGAATCTACTGATTGCCTCTGGAAAAAGATCCTAAAAGGAAAATTCCTAAGAATACTGTAGCCAAATTCCAGAGTTCCCAGGTCAAGGAGAAAATATTGCAAGTAGTCAGAAAGAAACAATTTGAGTATTGTGGAAATACAATCAGGATAACACAAGATCTTGCACCTTCTACATTAAGGGATCAAAGTGCTTGTAATATGTTATTCTGGAAGTCAGAGGAGCTAGGAGTAAAACTAAGAATCACCTACCCAGAAAAGCTGTGTATAATCCTTCTGCAGGGGAAATAGATATTCAATGAAATAGAGGACTTTCAAGCATTCTTGATGAAAAGACCAGAGCTGAATAGAAAATTGATCTTCAAATACAAGAATCAAGAGAAGCATGAAAAGGTAAACAGGAAAGAGAAATCATAAGAGACTTATTAAAGTTGAACTGTTTACATTTCTACGTGGAAAAATGCTATTTGTAACTCATGAGACCTTTCTCAGCAGAGTAGTTGGAGGAAATTAGATAGATAGGTAGATAGGTAGGTGGATAGATAGATAGATAGATAGATAGATGGCACAGGGTGAGTTGAATATGAAGGGATGATAGCTAAAAAAATAAAATTAAGGGGTGAGAGAGGAATATATAGGGAGGAGAAAGGGAGAGATAGAATGGAGTAAATGATCTCACAAAAAAGAGGCAAGAAAAAAGTTTCACAATGGAGGGGAAGAGGCAGGAGGTGAAAAGGAATGAATGAACCTTACTTTCATTGAATTGGCTTAAGGAAATAACATACACACTCAAGTGGGCATCTTACTCTACAGGAAAGTAGGGGAGAATGGCATAAGAGGAGGGGGGAATGATACAAGGGAGGGCAGCCTGGGTGAGGGGGTAGTCAGAAGCAAACACTTTAGGAAAGGGACAGGGTCAAAGGAGAAAATAGAATAATTGGGAGGGGGTGGGAGAGGATAGAGGGAAATGTAGTAAGTCCTTCACAACATGAATATTATGGAGGTGTTTTGCATAACTACACAGGTATAACCTATATTGAATTGCTTGCCTTCTCAATGGGTGGTGAGGGAAGAAGGAAGAGAATTTGGAACTCAAAGTTTTAAAAACAAATGTTAAAAAATTGTTTTTACAGGCAACTGGAAAATAAGATATACAGGCAATGGGGAATAGAAATCTCTCTTGCCCTTCAAGAAAGTAAAGGGGAAGAGAAAAAGCAGAGATGACAAAAGAGAAGACAGTCTGGGGAAAGGGGTAATCAAAATGCAAGTCGTCCCAGGGTGGGGGGGGAAGGGAAAGATGGGGAGAAAATTTCGAACTCAAAATCTTGTGGAAAAGAATGTTGAAAACCAAAAATAAATAAATTTAAATCTTAAAAAATGTATAATAAATTCAACACATTAATTTCAAAAATGTCTTGCTTGTCCCTATCCCAGAGTGATTTTTCTAAAGCAGAGATCTGATCATGTTACTCTATCACTCAGTAAACTCCAATAGCTCCCCATCACCACTCGGATCAAATATAAATCTTTTTATTTGCCATTCAAAGCTTTTTACAACCGTCCCAATTTACCTTATCAGTCTTATTATTTATTATTTCCTTTCCAATACTCTACAATTCAGTTCAACCACTTTTCTTATTGTTCCTCATAATGGCCTTCCATTACTTGTCTCCATAACTTTGTACTTCTGCCCTCCAAATCTGTAATGCATTGCCAACTTAAAAACTCTGGTTTTCTTCAAGTGCATTTTCTACACAAATGCTTTCCTAAGGCCTAGAGTTACTCATACCTTCTCCCTTATCTATAGGTTGTATTTTTTAGGATAATTTTATTTGGATAAAAACTTGTAGTTGCAGTATGATTCTAGTGAAGAGTATTTAAGTCCATAAAAATATCAAGATAATTCAGGCATTTAGAAGATTCTAAAGACATGTACCATAATGTATAGAGCATTATGTTCAAAACCCAGAAAGACCCAGGCTTAAGACCTGCCTTTGACACATATTGGCGGTGTGATTCTGGATAACTTTCTTAACCTCCTAGTTCTCCAAGTTGTACTTTGTATTTTTTAAAATACGTATCTATGTATTTGCCTGTTTTCTCTGTCCATAGAATATAAGCTCCTTGAGATCAAGGACTGTTTTACCTTTGGTTTTGTATCCCCATTTTCTAACACAGATGGTCTGGCACATAACAGGCACGTGCTTAATTGATGGGCCCTCCAATTAAAATGTAACCAAGACTCTTGAGAAGGAAACTCACTCACTTTTTAAATTTGTATCTCTAGTTCCTATCACAGTTCCTGGTACAAAGTAGGTACTTTGTAAAGGTTCATTAAAAGCAATGCTCTGCTGGGTTAAAACTGCGTAAGTAGTTTCAACAGGAGGGAGATACAAGAGACAAATTTCTTATCTTTAAGTAAGGAAATACTTCCCAATAGTCAGTTATCCAAATGCAAATAAGCCCCCTCAGGATGGAGAGGGGCCTTCAAATGGAAACTACTTATTAGGGATGTAGAGGAGACTTAGTTAAGCATGGATGAAGGTAGATGTCATTTGTGGTCCTTTCTAACTCTAAGAGCCTATGATTCAGGGAAAGGAAATTCTCAATCTAGAGAAAACACCCTTGACTCTCATACCCATTCACATTTTCTACAAAGGTCTCAGAACTCAAGTTTGCTCTTCACAAGGGCAAGCTGAGAGGTAATGACAGAAAGGGAAGCTTTGGGAGGAAAAGGAAAAAGTTGTTTCTTGAGAGAAAAATCAGAAAGTTTGGTTTAAGAATATTGGTCAATTGGAAATTGAAGGGATTCTGCTTGAGATTCTGCTCCCATTTCAAGAATACAATCAATTTCTTCTTGCTACGTGGTTCTCCTATCTTCATGGATTTCATTTGATTTTCAGTGTGGCAACCCCGCTCTTTCCAAACTCATCCACTTCACATCCTTCCTCTTGCCTCCACCACCTCACCAAAAGAAAGCTGGTGAGCCATTGAAAGAATTCATCCAACACACATACCAGGTTGTAAAGCTCTATCTTAGACTCTTAGTGAGATTCAAATTGTAACTAGAAGTAAAGGGGATGAAAGGAGATACAGTGGAGGAGATTAGAGAGAGGTGAATTTTTAGTATAGGATACTACATTTTTCATCTCAATTCATTTCTGGAAACTGTATCACAAAGCTTATCATTCTAAACAGATTGCTTCCTCACCACCACAGGAACAATGTTAAGATTGGAAACTGTTCCTTTGTGTCCTTATTCCTCTCCAGGGTATGCTGCTGACTCATCCTCACAAGACTTTCTCTACTACGCCCGAGAAACCTCTTCAATGCTAGAAGCTCACTCCACCTCTAGACTACTGGCAGCTAGGCAGTGCGGTAGGTAGAATATCTGGGCTGGAGTCAAGAAGACATGATTAGAAATTCAGCCTCAGACACTTACTAGCTGTGTGACCCCAAGAAAATCATTTAACCTCTGTCTGAATCAGTTTCCCTGACTGGAAAATGGGGCTAATAACACCACCTATCCATCAAGGTTGCGGGATTGCTCAAATGAGACAATAATTGTAAAGCATTGAACAAAGCTCCCGGCACATAGTAAGTACTACGTAAAATGCTGGCTAGTACTATTACTTTTCATGTTGGAAGTACCCTCAGCCCCTGTGTCCTCTCCCTCGGATTGGCTGGTTCCTCCCAGATCTCCATTGTAAGGAGGAGGTCCAGGCCAGCCACATCTTTATTATTCTCCAAGCTGCAAGGCTGACTCATCTCTAAAGACTTTTCTCTGCCCTGTCCCATCACCAAGTACCCACATCTCCACCTCCAACACCCCTTTTTAGGGTTGTCTCTCCACTTTAGAATACAAGTTCCTTGAGAGTAAGAACTGTCTTTCTGCTTATGTTTATATTTTCATCACTTAACGCAGTCCTTAGCACATAGGAAGCACTTAATACGTGTTTCATTGTGATTCACTGAATACTCATTACCAATAAATGTTAGAATTGACCTAAGGGCTCTACAAGCAAAGATTGCAACTGTAAACCTCTATAAGGACTTAAAATAGTAAAGTTTTCCCCTGTAAAATAAGCATAAATGCACTGCACAAACAGATTATACATGGAACTGGCTCTGGTGTTCTATAAAAATTTATATAGATCCTTTATCACTTCCAGAAATGATTCTATTGGCATGGGTACTCCCTTCTATGGAGGATCCCTCTCTATGACTTAGTAGACGGCCTTGGAGATGTCTATGACCAAGAATTTTTCATCCTGGTGAAAAGTCTTTTCTAACTTAGCCAGACAGGTTCTTGGATGACAAAACTACCACCTGTCACTGCACAGACTTGTTAATGTTCAGTCGTTTTTTTCAGTTGTGCTCAACTCTTCATGACCCCATTTGGGGTTTTCTTGGCAAAGATACTGACTGAAGTGGTTTGCCATTGTCTTCTACAGTTCATTTTACAGATGAGGAAACTAAGGCAAATAGGGTTAAGTGACTTGCCCAGGGTCACATAGGTACTAAGTGTCTGAGATCAGATTTAAACTCAGGTCTTCCTGACTCCAGACCCGGTATTCCACCCACTGTGCCATCTGGCTGCTCTTGGGAAACTCCTTCAACAAAATAAACAACAACAAAACACATTTAGTAAATGTCTGGCACAGTATTTGGCCCAAGATAAAATAAGAAGAGTCTCTAAATCTAATAGTTAATGATACAAGTGAAGTCATGCCCCTAGTTGTACCTACTCACACTCAGGTACAATGATTCCCAGCCTTTTTGGATGGAAGAATTGCTTTTAATTTCTCTAAAGACTCAAGGTTGACTATGGCAAGTTAGAGGATTGAAAATAAAATACCCAGGGAAATCAGGGCTACCAACAATATCTCCAGAAATACTGGGAATCTGGGCAGACTTCAGAGTGGGTTGGGAAACTTATCAACAGAAATTGACTTGGAAAGCAATTCAATTCAATACTCATTTATTGGAAGCCTACTATATCTCAAGATATTGAGACAGAAAGATAAAATTAAAACCAGTCCCTGCATCCTTTTTCTTGCTGATTTCATCAGATCCTACAGGTCCAATTATCTTCTCTATGTTTATGACATTCCAATCTATATAACCATTCCTGGGCTCCTTACTCACCTCCACTTTCATGTGACCAGCTACAGACTAAACATCATCTGAAGTTCTGTGGGCATCTCAAACTCAGCATATTCAAAATAGAATTTGTATTTTTCCTAAAATGTATCCTTCCTTCAAATTTTCCTTTCTCTTTCACCACCATCTTCCCTTCATTCAGGTTCACAGCCTCTGACTCAGATTCACTATCTTGGTTCTTCCTTCTCCCACTATACTCAATCAATTGCCAGATTTCATTAATCCTACTACCACAACATTTCCTACATCCAAATCTTCTCTCAGTGCCATCTTCACCTCTACCTCTAGACTATTGCAGTGCTTCCTATTCAGCCTCCTTGCTTCCATCTTTTCTGTTCTCTAATCTATCTCTTGCAAAGCTCCCAAACTGGATATTCTTAAAACAAAGATCTTGCCATGTCGCTCCTCTAATCAAAAACCTTCCATAGTTTCCTGTTGTCTTTAAAATAAAATACAAAATCTTCATTCTAGCATTTTAAACTTTTCACCTATCCTGTTAATCTTACTACTTCACATAGATTCAAATTGGTCTGCCAACTGTTGCTTGTATATGTCATTCCAACTCCTACCTTATGTGTCTTTGTACAGATCGTCCCCCCAAATCTAGAATGTACCCCTTCCTCACTGCTACTTCTTATAATCTCTGTCTTCCTTCAAAGCTCAAGTACTCTCACAGGAGGCCTTTCCTGATCTCCCCACTTGTTAGTACTTTCTCCCTCTACAAACCTTGCTTTAATTCACTGTTGTACATATATTGTAACCTTTAGAAGAATATAAGCTCCTTGAGGGTAGGCAGTATTTTGTTTTTGTCTTTGTATCCTCAGAAACTGCCACAGCATTTTACATATAATAGGCATTTATTGAATTTACTGAATTAAATTCAGATAGTATATTCTACTAGGGAATATGATATGTACATAGATAAGTCAAGACAAGAAAATTTAAGGTGGGAAAGAACCCTGATAACTAAAGGGATCAAGAAAAACTTCCTATGGAAAAAATACCTGAGTTGAGCCATAAAGGAAGATTAAGTTTTTAAAAGGCAGATTGGGAAGGGAGTGTATTAGAGGCATATGGTCCAACATGGACAAAGCCCTTTGTGGGAAAGCAAGAAAAAAATAGCAGGACTGGGGAGTAGTAAATAGGTGGGTTTGACAGGAATGTAGAGTGTGTAAAGGAAAATAATGTAAGTCTAGAAATAAGACTAGACTAGAAACAGATGATAAAGACCTTTAAATACAAGATAAGAAGTTTGTATTTCATACCAGAAGTAACAGAGCATCATTGAAGCTTCTTGGGTAACAGTGAAACATGATTAGATCTACACTTTAAAGGAATATTATTTGGTGTGGAGATTAAGGCAGGGGATGGATGGGGCAGGGAGAGAGATAACCAATAGGGAAATCAATTAAGATTGATTGACAGAGGAGGTAAAAGTGATGTCCAGGAGAGAAGTGAAGGTCTTGACTGAAGTGATGGCCATGTTGGTGGAAAGAAAGAGATAGCTGCAAGAGAAGAGGCAGTAAAATTGACAAGACTTGGCAGGTGACTAAAGATGTGAGCAAAGAGTTGTGAATGACTTGAAAGTTGCAAACCTGAATAATAGACACAAAGAAGTTTGGAGGAATAGCAGGCTTTGGTATTTGGGGGTTTGTTAATGGAAGGGAGCACAGCATGAGTTCTATTTTTGAACATGTTGAGTTTGAGGTGCCCACAGGACAGTGAGGTAGATATATCTAGCAGACAGCCAAATAACACTTTGAGATCTTCCAACAGAAGCCAATCTATTATTGGGAGAACCATATAGCCCAGAAGCTATAATCATTGAAATTGCAACTGGAAGGGACCTTCCATGTAATCCATCTCACTTATATTACAGATGAGGAAAGCAGGGTCCACAGACGTTAACTGACTTACCCAAGGTTGCACAATAAGTACCAAAGCCAAGATTGAAATCCATGTCCTTTAACTACAAATCCAGTGCTATACTTCCCTCACCCTTTTCTTCTAATAGTCAAACACATATAAGGACTTAAAATATACCAACCTGAATATATTTTACTTTGAAGAGCTGGAACACTGGGTCTTTTCCCCATAGGAAATCTGCTTAATACGACTTTCTAGTTGGAAGGCATCTAGTCGTTCTTTGGGGTTAAAAGCCAACATGTCATGGAGAAGTCTACAGAGATCATTTGGGATGGATCTCTTTTTTTTCAAGGGAATATGCAGCTCCATGCTTGGGTTTTCTAACATTGCCTCCCCAATTGGGATTATGTCCTTCCCTTGGCATATGTAAGTTCCTGAGAACAAGGTGAGAGGCAGGAAAGAAAAAAAAGGGATGTTTCATAATAATTCAAAAATCCTATATGCATTAGAAAAATAGAAATGGCAATACATAAACCTTAAAGGTTATAGCAGAGTCTAAAACCAGATGCTAAGAAACTGAATTACATTGGAGATTAAAAGAAAATCAAATAAAGACAACAAGACTTAAATAGTGCATCTCCTAATCTGACCAAATGGCCAAAGTCAGTCAAGAGTGCAGCAAAAACAGATCTCCGAAAGTATATTATGGATTGTTACATTGAGATATAGTGTCTTTAATCCACCACTAAATACAAGTCAATAGATAATTTAATTATGACACAGGATAACTATGACAAAATCCAGATTAGGACATCAAGGATATAACAAGCTTCTCTCACTACATCAAAAGTCACAAAGATATATGAAAAGAGAAATAACAGTTTAGAAAATGTTCCCCCAGTACCAACAATACTAGCAAGCATCTTACAAGAATGCCTGACTTTTAACAGTTAAAAAATTGGTTAAGAATGAATTTTTATATCCATAACATCCTATTTGACCCAGGTACACCGTATTTATATAATGGAGCCAGTCACAACTCAAGAAGTGCCAGACACATTTTTTAATAAAAATAAAAGCAATACATTCTTCAATTCACTGTACAACTCTTCTTCAGAAAAACACGAAAGATGTAAAGATATATTTGTTCCCATAATGTTTTAATGTATTCACTGGAAGGACATGGAGATAATACAAGTGAATAAAGAGAAATAGTCAGAATGAGCTAGGTTCAAGTGCTACTTTTGAAACACCCTAGCTGTGTGAGCCAAGGCAGGTCAAACTCCCAGCAACAACTCAGGCAGTTTTCTAAGATTAGGAAATGCACGGTAGTTACCAGCCTTCACTGGTAAAGGAAGTTTGTTCAAAAAGGAGGTCTCTATACTGATTAAATCACAGGCCCAGACCAAAATTCATCAGCTTGCTGAAACTGACTAAAATAGTAGCTAGCTCCATTAGAGAGACAAGGCAACAATAGCCTGTTCAGCCAAATTGCTTTAGAGCTAGACTGTAAACTCATTGAAGGCAGGGATTGTGTTTCTTCTTCACAGCTCCTCCAGCTCCTAGTACAGAGTTGGGTATACAGTAGTTAATTAACATGTTAAATCATATGCTTCTTAAAGCAATTCAACATGCATGCTACTTATAAACACAAGCTTCTTTGTTAAGACTGATCTGGACCTCCTTTTGAAGTCAAAATTGAATGCTCTCCACACCCATCCTCTCAGATTTAGTGATTTCAAAGGCAAAGTTAATAGCTTTGACAAACCTGGAAGGGGACATAGAACAAAAGTATATATTTGCCCATTTGTCACTTTTTATTAATTTGGTTTTACTCTGTTAACTGCTAATGGATTTATGTAGAATTTTATGTTTATTTGATTGCTTTTGTTGAATGTTATTATGTTTATAATAATACTTTTGAAAGTAAATAGTTGAAATTCCATTACTCTGATTCTTGAACCAAAGATAAACTTAAATTAAAACACTTAGGTTTTATCGTCAGTACCTTTCTCTTGGGTTTTTCCCTGAGATGTTCTTGTTTTATCCTTTAAAAATGTAATTAGTGAACATTTTATTTATTTTTAAAGTAGTGTTAAGTTCAAACAGTCTTTTTTTATTTGACTGATTCTAAGTATCAGCTATTATCCCCCATTAAAATCTCACTTGGCCAGCTCATCAAGGCATGAAGGTGACCCTAGGTTCTCCACTGTATTCCTCAAATGGTATCTCTTTGAAAAGAAAAAAAAAACACTCAGAAAAATAATACAAATAGTAGACCACTCTTTGGTTTTATGCAAGACAGACTAGGGGAAGATAAGTTATTAAATTCAGACTAGTACAATCCAGGACAGGACAATCCCTACACTTAGTAATTTACAATCTACTTACTGAGATAAAAATACATATAAAAGACTGTTATCATTCAGTTGTGTCCTACTCTTTTTTATTTTATGTCCTACTCTTTACGACCCATATTTGGGGTTTTCTAGGCAGATACTAGAGTGATTTGTCATTTTTTTCTCCAGCTCATTTTACAGATGAAGAGCTGAGATAAATAGAGTAAAGTGACTTGCCCAGGATCATACTGCTAGTAAGTGTCTGAGATCACATTTGAACTCGGGAAGAGAGTCTTCCTGACTCCAAGCTTGGAATTCTATTTACTATTTACTGCACCACCTGCCCCATAAAAAGATAAAGTGCCTAAAATTGTCCACTTTGAGTGTCAAGTGAATGGCAAAGACAGCGATAAGTACTGTGTATTTCAGAGAGAAAGACATCACCATAGACTGAAGCTGCCAGAAGTTTCCTTAGGAAGGACCTTAGTGAATTGTAAGATCGATAACAGTTAACAGGGACATGTGGCAGTCCGAAAAAGCTAATACAATTTTAGGCTATGTTAAAAGAACAGTATCAGATTCATGTCTGGAAGGCAACTCACCAAGCAACTCCTTCTCAGAATCTGCCTCTCTGAAAGTAATCCTCTCAATCATGGCCCAGAAAATTATCCCAAGGGCAAAGATGTCCGCTTTGGCTGTGTAGCTGCCTTCCCACACTTCAGGAGCCATGTAGAAATCTGAACCACAGGCAGAAGAAAACCGATGCTGATTGATATTCACTCTCCCTTGGCATACTTTACTCAGGCCAAAATCTGTTACCTTAAAAAAAAAAATCAGAGTGAGGGGTAGCTAATTAGATTAAGTATGAAAACATGCAGTTCCACTGAAATAGACCCTCTTGGCTACCAAGTGGACCTGGATTTCCAGCAAATTAATTGGGAATTATATAACTGATGGATACCTTACAAGATAGATCTCCATGAAGGATGCCCCTCTCTCCATTATGCCCCCTTTTCCACAACTGGCCCGAATTCTTAAGGAAAGGGGAAATGTGGGCAAAATCTCTTTCTATGATCCACTTGGAAATTCTACTGTCTCAATACCCCCATCTCTCTTCTCCCTTTAATTAAAATTGTACCCTTCTTTAAAACTGCCTTCTCCTTTCATTCTGTAGCCCCAGGACAAAGGAGATGCTGTTTATTCATAATTAAATATAAAAGTGTTTCCAATGTAGAAATTTATTGAGTCTTTTTCTTCAGTCCTGTTCAATTCTTTGTGACCCCAACAAGGGTTTTCTTGACAAAGATACTGAAGCAACTTGCTACTCCCTTCTCTATCTCATTTTACAGACAAGAAAACTGAGGCAATACAGGGTTAAGTGACTTGTCCAGGCTCACACAGCTAGTAAGTGTCTGGGGCCAGATTTGAACTCAGGCAGAGGATTCTTCCTGACTTCAAACCTGGTACTCTATCCACTGTGCCACACTTATCTGCCAACAGTTAGAAATTTATCAACAATATAAATTTATCACCTGTTTCTTGAAGAAAGAATGTTACTGTTCTTAAGAATATCTTTTAAACTTACTTTTAACAACAACAGTACTAGAGGCTGCTTGGTGATAATGAGGAGCAGCTTAGAAAGGAGTTTTAATTCTCATCAATCTCAACCAAACCACCACTTGATTGATTTGGGGCTTACACCCCAAAGTTTCCCTGAGAACACAACCAATAAAAGAACCTTTTTATTTTCCTATCAAGGATACACTTATAGATGCAAAGAAGAGTTCTATAAAGATCAAGTATCGCTGGAACATAGAGAATGCAGAAAAGAGTAAAGTGTCCTTAGACTTGGAAAGGTATGATGGGTTTTAAAAGTCAAAAAGAGTATTTGATCCTGGAGGTAAAAGAGAACCACTGGAGCTTATTAAGTAGGGGGATGACATGGTCAGACCTGTGTTTTAGGAAGGTCATTTTGACTGCTGAATGAAGGATGAAATGCAATGGGGAGAAACTTAGCACAGGGAGATAAATTAAGAGGGTACTGTAATAGATGAGGCCCTGAATAATGGTGGTGGCTATGTGAGAGACAAGGGGAAGTACTGGAAAGATGGTGTGAAGGGGAAGTGACAAGTCTTCAATAATTTTTAAGAATATAAAAAAGTAATGGGACCAAAAAGTTTGAGAACCACTGACATAAAGACAAAAGGGAAGGCCAAGGATAGACTATGGGGAGACCATCCACAGTTAGCGAGCATGACTTGGATAAAGATTCAGCAAAGACTGAGAAAAAATAATCAAGGTAGGCGAAAAACCAGGAGAGAGTGACATCACAAAAACCAAGCCAGGAGAAAGTATTCAGAACAGAATATTCATTAGGGCCAAAGGCTTTGGAGAAGTCAAGAATAATGAGGATAGAGATAAAATCATTGCATTTGACAATTAAGAAATCATTAGTAACTTTGGAGGCAGTAGCTTCAGTTGAATGATGAGGTCCGAAAGCTTAGAACAGCATGAATGGAGAGGAAGTAGAGACACCAATTGTGGATGGCTTTCTCAAGCCACAAAAGGGGAGGGAAGGGGCATATAGGATGATAGCTAGGTGGAATGGTCAGATCAAAGGAGAGTTTTTGAAGGATAGTTTTTTTAAGGATGTTTGTTTTCATAGGCATGTTTATACATGCAAGATCTATTTCCTTTCTGTCCCTGTAACCACAGCATCAGGAACAGGACATGGCACAAAAACTGAGTAATAAGCTTGAAAAGATAGACTAGCTAGAGTCTATATTAGATGAGAGAGACTTAAGGCAGGAAAATCTATTTAAAGGCTATCACAAAACTTGGGTCAAAAGGTAGTGGCCATGTGAGCAGAGCAAAGAGAACAGATGTATGAAATGTGGTAACAAGATTTGGCATCTGATTGACCATGAGGGATTTGGCAGAGCAAAGAGTAGGAGATGATGTCTCTGGGTTAACTGAAAGAATGGTGGTGTCCTCAATCTTTGTTTTAGAGATGAGGAAACAGGCTTGAGATTCCCTCTATCTGAACTGGGTTAGACTGTAGCTGACAGAATGGGTGAATAGGTCACTACTCAAGAAGAAAGAGAGTAGAAAAATATCAGAATCCAGGACACAGTGGGACAGGATAAGGATAATAGTCCTCCCTCCTTTTGTCCCCAAGGAAGGTCAATGAAGATCGAACCCAAGATCTACCAGCAAAACAGGAGTATCTTTGGGTCACTGATGCAGAGTTAGAAGGGAGCTCAGAGGCTATCTGGTCCTAACCCCGTCATTTTAACAAACGAGGAAAGTGAAACCCAAAGACGTTTTAGTGAGTTGTCCAATGTTATAAAGAAGAAAGTGAAAAAACTTAGGATTTGAAATCCAGTCCTCTTTGGCAGTTCTAAGATTTATCTGACCTAAAATTGTATTAAGAAAATTTTTTTAAAAACCTATCTCTAAGTTCCTGTACACTGAGGAGAAACGAAATGAACTCTGGTTCCAGAAGAAACTAGTAACACCTGGAAAGCACTTTGCAACAAATTTCTCTCTCTCATGAAAATTTTAGTGTCCCTGAAACAGAAGGGTCTACCCAGTAAATTCGACCTCAGTTGCCTAGAAACCTTATAGTAAAACTGTAGGTCTAAGGTTACCCATTCAGGAAAACGTTATTCTTTCTGTCCTGGAACTCTTTCAGGTATGCATAATTATATTGAATGACCTTCCAAAAAGCAGTTCTTAAAAAAATACAGTAAAAGTTGTGTTATCCTGTGCTTCACCTATAGGAATAGAGTGGGCATGTCTGAGAACATCCTCATAGAAATGTTCAGTCTAATGACTAGATAGATCATCAGTCACAAAGTCAACACTAAATGTATATTTAGTTAATCACAGATTCCCAATCAAAGACTAGTCCAAGCTACACCTAAGAAGAATCCCTTCTACAACCCCATC
>JAQQSK010006230.1:0-14538 GCA_028658325.1 Potorous gilbertii
GCTGCTGGCAATATTTTCTCCTTGACCTGGGAACTCTGGAATTTGGCTGCAATATTCCTAGGAGTTTCTCTTTTTGGCTCTCTTTCAGGAAGTGATCTGTGGATTCCTTGAATACTTATTTTGCCCTCTGGTTCTAGAATATCAGGGCAGTTTTCCTTGATAATTTCATGAAGGATGATGTCTAGGCCTTTTTTTTCATCATGGCTTTCAGGTATTCCCATAATTTTTAAATATTCTCTCCTGGATCTATTTTCCAGGTCAGTTGTTTTTCTAATGAGATATTTCACATTCTCTTCCATTTTTTCATTCTCTTGGTTTTGTTTTGTGATTTCTTGGTTTCTCAGAAAGTCATTAGCTTCCATCCGTTCCATTCTAATTTTGAGAGAACTATTTTCTTCAGCAAGATTTTGAACCTCTTTTTCCACTTGGCTAACTGCTTTTGAAAGCATTTTTCTCCTCATTGGTTTTTTCAACCTCCTTTGCCAATTGAGTTAGCCTATTTTTCAAGGTGTTATTTTCTTCAGCTTTTTTTTCAGTCTCCTTTATCAAGGTATTGACCCGTTTTTCATGCTTTTCTTGCATCTCTCTCATTTCTCTTCCCAGTTTTTCCTCCACCGGTCTAACTTGATTTTTAAAATCCTTTTTGAGCTCTTCCACGGCCTGAGCCCATTGTATATCTATTTCAGATGTTTGGGATACAGAGGCCTTGCCTCTTATGTCTTTACCTGATGGTAAGCAGTTTTCTTCCTCATCGGAGGGGAAGGTTGGAATCATTTGCTCACCAAGACAATAAACTTCTATGTTCTTATATTTTTTCCTTTTTCTGGGCATTTTCCCAGCCAGTTACTTGACTTCTGAGAGTCTTCTCCAGCCCTGCCTAGGTCTGCCCAGCTAGTGCTTGGGGTCTGAGATTCAAATGCTGTTCCTCAGCCTCAGGGCTTTCAGCAACAGGCCTGGCTGCTATTCAGCGTAAGATTAAATCATCTTCTCAGGTGGGGACAGGGTCACCTCCCAGGCTCAGTTCCCTCAGGGGGTTTATGCAGAGACCTTCTCCAATAAAGCTGCTGCAGAGCTCCTGCCTTCTCTAGGAGCCTCTGGCCTCCTGCTGCCTGTTTCACTGCCTGTGCCACTGTCTCCCGAGGGGCCCCGAGTCATGGAGACACCCTGCTCCCTTTTCAGCCCATCCAGATGTCTCTTTCACTGACTTGTGTTTCTGTGGTTGGAGGGACCTTTGCAGCCACTGGAGATTCCATCCCTGAAGCCTGCTTGGATCTGATCGCTCCTCTCAGTGCCACGTGGCCAGGGCAGGGCTGGGCTCCACTCCTGTCAGGTGCGCAACGGACCTTTGGGATTGGTTTTTCAGGGCTCTCTGGAATGGAAATTTCCTTCATCCCATTGCTGCATGGCTCCACTCTTCCAGAATTTGTTGGGAGTTCTTTCTGTATATAATTATGGGCTCTGGTTTCAGAGCTATCATATGTGAGTCTTTCTACTCCGCCATCTTGCCTCCACCTCCCAAACAAACAACTTTCAAACCATGATATCAATGCTACTAAAACATCAACATAAATATGAGGTATATGTTTATTGTACAAAAATCATTAAAATGTAAAACTAATTCAAAAACTAAAATCAAAATCTTTAAATACTATATTAGGCATTTTGCATTTTGATATACTCCAAAACATGCTTTGCTATTTTCTGTTATTATCAACTCAATTTAATCAACATTTAAGAAGTGACTAATATGTTCATGCATAATCTAAAGAATAACCTAATATCACTTTTCTGCTTATTCTCAGTGATGTAATTTTTAAATCTGCAACAAGTTCACTTAGAAGAATTTGCCCTGACCCAACCCCATCTTATATGCAAGGAATCTGAAGCCCAGAAAATTTAAGTGATTTGTCCAAAGATACAAAGTGACAACTTCACACTTGGACTTGAAATCATGTCCTCTCTTTACATTGCCTCACACTGAATCTAGGTACTTAAATCATTTTCTGATATTTTCCATAATGTTTCTATATTTGTTCAGCTGCTATACTCTCTGTGAGGTGTAAAGCCTTGAAAATAACTTTATAGTCCTTTGGATGATGGGATTTGTCAATTAACTTGATTCCTGTATTTAAGTTGAGAGGCTTTGTAGGCTCAAATCAGGATTCCATAGAATAAGGTTTCTCTTTGTCTGAATATTTTTAGTGACTATTTTGAACTAAAATTAAGGTTAAAGTCAAAGATGAAGTAACTGTTCTCCCCACCAAATCCCTGTTTTTTTCTTGTGTCTGCATTTTTTTTAACCAAAGTAAAGTTGAAACATGATTTCTCTCCTTCCATTGAAGGCTAGAAGTCTTAAGTTTCCTGGATCTCCAAACTCCAAATCAGTTACTTTATTACATGATAAACTATTTTTTTTATTATTATTTTTTTTTTTTTGCTGTTTGCTTTTAGGACTTTTTCTTTGAGTCATAATGTTTTCTTCCACCGGGGGAAATGTTATCTGTAAGTAGCTTAACTATTTACTATAGTCATTTATTTAGGGATCATTTTTCAGTAAGGATGGATTTTTTCTTAATTTCACAATAAATTCATAAATATGATAAAAATTGCAAAATATTTTTTAAATAGACATAGCATCAGAACACTACTACACCAACAACAGCTATAACCACTACAACAAAAATAGTACCACCTTTTCTATTTTGCCAAGGTCTCTAGGCAGTATTTTCCTTATGTACTGCTCTGACTCACATCCTAGTAATCAACTCTTTTAGGTGTTGTTTCACTTTTTTTCCACTATGATCCAGTAATGTATGTAGTATCAAGATTATTTTGTCCATTTTATGATTGAGAAAATGGGGATTCTTATATGCAAATAAATACTAATGCACTGCTCCATTTAATCTCTGATACTTTAATCAGGTGAGGACACATATGATTTAATTAATCAGAGTCATGAATCAGGTGTGAAAAAAGCTGACCATTAATCAATCAAATGTGATTTTAAAGAGGTTGGGCTGGGTAGAAAGTTGTTCACTTGAAGAATTCATTTTTTGTCTTGAGGACTTTGATCAAACATATGTGTATTCTACAAAATACCTCGCTTGCCAGTTTAAACCCCGAATATTTGATCATATGATAAACCCCTGAAAAGCAATGATTTTTGAGAGGATGAGGAGGATGTTTGTAAGCCTTAGGTTCAGCCTCAATTTTTTCCCCCACCACTACCCTTTGAAGAAGACTGTGTGAGCTTTAAAACATCTTAAGGAATTGGGATTTCTCATCTTCTTATAGTGTCTGCCTGTTGTCCCGAGGACAACAACAGTTAGTCACAATACACATGACACATAGAAGATGTTTAAGAAAAGGTTAATGACTGACTCTACCAAGAAACCAGAAGGAATACTACACTAAAATTAATAAGGGACATTTTATAAATACTCCTCGAAGCTGGGGAAAAGTCTTCCAACAACCAGGTACTATGAGTCACCTCTTTGGTCAATGTGCTCTCTAAGATTAAACTCGCTTTCCCCTGGACTTGTATATGTTAGTAAGAAAATTTTTATCAGAACTTGCAAGGGGAATTTTTTTTCTAATTGTTCTTTCCATACCAATACGCCCTTTTGAAAACTATTTGAATATGATTAATATTTAATCGTATTCAGTTAATATGAACTTTTAATCATGTGGCAAACACAGAGGCTGAAACTTGTAATTTTCATTAGAATGACAATTTCCTGCTTCGTACAAACTCTCAAGATTAATCATAAAGTCTGAGGGAAGGGATAGTAGCTACCTGTAATAGCAAATTAAATAGAAAGATCTTTCTCATTCATTAATTGGGCCATGTGACCTGCTTGAATCACATGGAGGCCTAAGACACACATGGTGGGAGGAACTTGCTGAACCGGTGGAACAGGGAGGGTGGAGGAAAACCAGGAGGAAGTGAGTGAGCATGAGTGAGGTGGGGAAGAGGAGAGAGTACACAGGCAAGAAGGCACAGCAAGACTTAGGCTCATGAGTGTTTGCTTGTAAGAAGACCTGGGTAGAGGTGGGGACTCTTGGGAATGACTTTGCTCACTCTAGTGATCATGTTTATTAACCTGTTGGTCACCATGACAGATTTTGCTTTCTGGTTCTGGAATTTAGCTTTCTGATATCTAAATAACTGTTTCTCTTCTGCTTTTAGATGGAGAGTCTTTTATACATTGCTATTGAGAATTATGCCAGCATGTGCATAGTCACCACCACTGCTGTGAATATTACCTTGGTGATACATTACCCAAATGAAAGTTAAGATTAGCAAATCCTGATCATTGACATATTTATATAGTATGATGAAGTTTATAAGGCATTTTCCTCATAGTCAGAGAATCACAGAAATTCAGAAAACTGAATAGGCATTTACTTCAACCTGAAAAAGAGTTTTCTTTACAACATAACCTATGATTATTTTCTCTAAGCCCCAGATGGGATAACCCAGGACTGAGCCAAAATGACTTGTGAAAAGCAGTGCCTCCCAATCCACCCCATATGTCTCCAAACTACTCCTCAGAACCATATTTGGGGGAAGCAATCCCTATGGAGAAGAAGTAGTCATACCTACTAACTACAAACCAACTGCCACACGTTATAGGTAAGCCAAATTAGATGGAGTATCAAGGCATTTTTCAGGAGAAAGAGGAGGCAACATAGTCCAGGAAAGTCAAATCACCACCATCATCATTTTGACCACCATCTTCCCTCAGATCATGATAAAGACAGATCAGGAACCTTAACCCAAGAATCTTGGAAAAAGTTATGCTTCCAAATTAGTATCCTAGTCAACATCATAGAAGTCAATCCCTACAAAGATGATGTCATACAACTGTTCCTACAGGTGCTACAGCAGCAGTCCCGAATAACTAGCAAAATCCTTGACACCAAAAAACTTGGCACTGTTAAATGTTTCAATATCAGATACTGATAACATTTTCTTTATGGAAATTGTGTTTGTTCATCCTTGTTTGCCAAAGAAGATCATGCCATTGGAAAAATGATGACATGACTTGCACTTGCCTTTGTTTTGAGTGAAGGAGGGCTGTGCAAGTCACCAGCCTCATTTCTCCTCCAGAACCATCTGAATCCAATGATTAGATATTCATCGGGATGACTGCAGATGACTTAGGATGAAGCAATTGGGGTTGTGACTTGCCCAAGGTCCCACAGCTAATGAGTATCAAGTGTCTGAGTTGAGATATGAACTCAGGTCCCCCTGACTCCTGCACTGGTGCTCTATCCACTGCACCACCTAGTTTACATTAAAGAAGAAGCATTAATATCTGGTTCACCAATGTACTCTAATATCCATAGGACTTTTCCATTGCACTCATAGCTAAAACTCTCCATATGTATTGTCTTCCTACTAAAATGTGAGTTTCTAAATCTACTACTATAAATGGAATCTGTGAAGATTCCACTAATTCTAGCTTTACCTCCTAGGGATGAATAATTCATGAAATCTCTCTTTTAATTCATAAATCTTCTAATACCTGAGAAGAATAATTGTTGTTGATGAGTCATTTCATTCATGGCTGACTTTCCATGATCCCATTTGGGATTTTTTTGGAAAAGACTGTGGAATGGTTTACCGCTTCCTTCTTCAACTCATCTTGCAGATGAGGAAATGAGGTGAACAGGATTAAGTCACTTGGCCAGTGTCACACAGCTAGTCTATGTCTAACACTGGATTTGAACTCAAGTTCTCCTGACTCCAGAATAACTGCTCTATACTCTGTGCCCCTCTCTGCCCCATAATAGTAATTATACCTCCCTTTTATTATTTAGTGAAAAATATTCAAACTCTTTCAACTGACTCTCATGTGGAGTGAACACAGGCCTTTAGCATGCCATGCTCATCTCTGGGTGCTCACTAGCTAATCAGTATTCTTTGTAAACTCTGATACCCAATATTCACTGAGCACAATATATGTTTCTCCATGGTTTCTTTATTTCTGGATGTTATACCTTTATTAGTGCACCTTAAAATTCTATTAGTTTTTATGCTTTCTATATCACACTTTCAACTACTCATCTTCATCTAGAGTTCTATTAACATTCTCAATTTTTTTTCAGATAAAATTCAACATAGGCACAAATCCCTCATCTTGCCTGTATGAAGTTGATTTTCTGAATTTAACAGATCCAGGGTAACGTCTACCCTCTAAGATAAGTAGCACTGAGATTGTTCATAAGCATTTTATAAATAAGAGAATTTAGACTCAGTCACTTGACTAGAAAAGGTCAGAGACAGGATTTGAGCATAGATTTCTGACTTTAAATTCAGCCCTCTTTCTATTAAATGCCAAGTCAAGTATCCATGGCAAGTGACTTGCCCAAGATCACATAGTTAATAAGGGACAAAAATGAAATTTAAACTTATGTCATTAACTCCAAAATTCAAAACTCTGTGTAGTATATTTTGGAACTGTCCAATCCCCATGCTGCCTTTGACATCAAACGAAATACACTATTCAATCATAAAACATTTCTTTCAATGTTAGAAATAATAATGAAACTATTTTGAAATTAAAAAGTAACCATGTACACTGTGAACTCTGACTATACTTAACTAGATTATACTTGTGATTGACTAGATTATTCTTATGACACATCGAACAAAGAAAGGAAAAAGGGACAGACCATTTTTTTTTCTTCCACTTGTCCAGATCTCTTTTATTGAAATGAAATTCACCCTCCATCTCTCTTTTGCATACTTGTCCTGGGATAATGTGAACTCTGTAGGAAACTTGGCAACATCTCTTTACCTTTTCTTCAACTTCCAGCAGCTAGATTAACACTGAGAATTGCTTAGCTCATAAGAAACTGAGCACAAGATCTCTAAATTGGCCTGTTCTTGATACCCCTTGTGCTACATTAAGCATATAAATATTACATGTTGTATTTTCAGAGCAACTCAAGAGGGCTTAAGTCTTATTGTACAATCTTTTTACCTCTGGAAGACATGTTTAAATAATGTGGAGGGGACAAGTCTAACTTTTGAATGATAAATGAAATGTGATAAAAGTTTGACTTTCCAAACCCTTAGAGAATAAATTGTTCTGGATAGATGAATTTTCCAAACAGCTGAAGGATTTCCACTTAAAACACTCAAAGGACTTTTCAATCTTAAATATTTCTAAAATATATTACACATATAGCAAGAACTCTGACATAAACAGGAGGGCCTGCTATCACAGGTTCTTTATTCTGCGCTTCTAAAAGGAAAACAACTTTTGAGGGGTCACCAATTACTTTAATCAATCACATGTATCATTCACTTAGGCCAGGGTGAAAAGTCAGCACCCTGAACTTCAGAGAAAATACAAAGGAATCAAAATAAACAGATAGGGCTTCCAGCTGCCACACATAGGCAATACATATATCATAGATCAGCAGACAGATCCAGTTGTCATGCATAGTTACCAGAGAGAGAAACATCAATATCTGGGTTTTCAAAACCAAGCATGCTCCTTAACAACTTCCCAGAGTCTCATTTGCCACACAAACCTCCCTCCAAAAGCTAAGGTCTAAAGTAAAACCTCACCTCAGCGTATTTATACATTTTTCAGAGCCAGAGGGTATCACAACCCTTGAGAATTAATGCCTCATGAACAAAAAACATGGGCCTTGTAATGCAAAATAAGGAATTTTTGCTTTTTCAGCACACAAGGGGAGCTACTAAATAATTTTGAGCACAGGATACATGATTTAGAAGATTATTTTGGCAGCTATGTGATTAATATTTGGAGAAACAATGTACTATAGTCAGGAAAGCCTATTAGAGGGATGGTTATAATAGTTCACTGAGGTTATTTGGATTTAAACTAAGGTGATTACTTGAGTATTGGAGAAGAGGGGAATCACTGTGATAGATACCTTATAGTAGAATTGTCTGGACTTCTATAGGATACCTTTCCTTATCCTCACAACTTGTAATGCTCTCCCTTTGTAAAGTATTTTATATTTAACTACTTCTCAAGGTAACTAGCTCCCTATGTCACTTTGGACTTCTCACCCTGAAAATTCTTTTCCCTTGATGGGTCCCCTTCTCCTATGGTGAGTTTCTCCTAGGACCTCCATTCAGAAGAAGAGTTCAGGTCAACCATCTTCATTCCTCTCCTCGTTCTTTTTTGACTCTTCAAACTTTGTCACTCTTCCTCAGTTGCCTTCTAATCTTGGAAGTTCCTTCAGTCACTTTGGTGTGCTCACCCTGGAATGTCCCTCTTCCTTCCTTCATCCATTGGTGAGTTCCTCATGGAACTTCCATTTTGAGGAGCTGGGGAAAGTCAATAATTGAGGTATACATTTAGGAGTTATTTCTATCAACATGGTAACTGAAGTTATGGATTGTGATGAGATTCCCAAGGTGAGTATGGAGAATCAAGAAAACATCAAAATAAGTTGCTGACAACGCAAAAATTTAGGGAGCAGAAAGAAGATGAAGAGCTGACAAAGGAGAAAGAAGGAGGAGTCAGAGGGGAGGAGATCATAAGACAGTGGTTTATGGAAATCAAACAAGAAAGTATTAAAAAGAGAATGAAACACAACATAAATTATATCAGAGAAGTAAAGGAAGATTTGACAGAAAAAGGTCATTAAATTTGGCAACAAGGAACTCATTAAGTTATTTTGGAGTATACAGCTTACATGGATTGATTGTAAAGAAGGCTAAATGAAAAGGAGGTAGCAATTTTTCCCATAAATTTGGCTGTGAAGAGGAGAGCGACAAAGAAAAATTTGATTACATAGTAGCACCAAGGAGAGCTTTTTAGGATTAGGAAAGTCTGCCTATTTTTAGGTGTATGAGAAAAAAAAACTATAAAAGAAGAAATTTAAGATGAATGAAAAACAGGGAGGAGAGGAAGGGAATAAGCTCTTAAATAGAATCTACCATGCACTGTGCCAAGTACTTGATCGATTTCATTTCATTTGCTTCATTCAACAAGGTAAATGTTGTTATTCTCATTTTTCAAAATAAGGAAACAAAGGCAAACAGATGTTTCATGACCATCTCAAGGTTACACAGGTTTTTAGTGTCTCACACTAGATTTAAGCTAAGATCTTTCTGACTCAAGGCCCAGCTCTCTATTCAGAGCCACTTAGCTGCCTATGAGAAGCGATGATTGATGGAATAGGTGATTAAGGAAATGGAAGATAGAGGATCACTTGCATAAGTAAAAGCATTAATCTTGTCAAACAGTAGGGTGACCACATCTTCATCAAATGACTAAGAGCAAGCAAAAGAGGATAAGTTGAGAAATTCAGAGCACTTAAGATATGAAGGAGGAAAGTTGAGTTAATACTGTCTTAATATACGCTGAGAGACAGTTGAAATACCAAGAGTCCAATTCATGGAAACATAGAGCCAACAACATTAAAGTGATCCAGCTTTTTGAGGAAAGATACTCAGAAAATAGAGGGAAGTCAGAAAAAATGATGGAAACAGGTTAATTGGGTTCCTGGATGGAATTAAGAGCCTTGGTGGGTCCCTAGAGGGAAATGAGGCAACCTCTGATGCAACAATAAAACCTGCTGATATTTTATAGAGTTCTTATCTACATCTTGCAGGGCCAGGCATTGGCAACATGGAATGAGGAATCTGGATATGGGGGCTGATGCTGATTCATGTTAGCTAGGATAACAGAATCTCTTTGAGGCAGCTATCAGGATAGTCAAAATATCTACTGATAGGAGAGATGGATTTGGGCCATTACTGATAATATTGCTCTGACAGAGTGACTTAGCTTTCCTGTCAGGGGTTTTGGAGCTTCCTCAGGGACTTCTTAATTTAGTACATCGAGGACACTAGTAGAGACATCACACTCACATTAGATAGTCTTGATACTCTGAATAAGAGATAAGGTCATCTGGGGAGAGAATACAGGGATAGGATTAAGATTAATGTAGTATCCTTGAATGTGGAACATGTACTGAAGGAAATGATAAAGAATCGATGAGACATGACTAAAACAATTGCTTTGTGGCAGTAAAAGCCTATTTGGGGTTAGGTAGTATAAATGTATTATCTCACATATAGCCAAGTCAGCTTGCTTTCATGATTTTGCCCAGCAGCATTTGTCAGTTCAAGAATAAGGAAAAAAGGAGAAAAGAAAAAAGAGGCAAATGGAGAGAATTACCCTTGTTAATTATATTTACTGTCTCTTTCCTTTCTGTTAACTACCATATTGTGGTACTATAAGTAGTAGTTCTTCCTCCCATCTCTTATTGCTATTTCTAACTGGTTATGGAGTTAAAAATCACATAGCAATGCTGTTGCTCTTTTTAGAATTGATCATAAAATAAATCTAAACAGGTTATTTGAATGAACAGCCAAGCATAAACTATGACATCTGTCTTGGCAACTTAGAGATTTTTTCTTTTTACTGATTTGGTTTTCTTGTTTGTTTTCCTAATAAGTAAAATTTATATGCATTATTGAAAGTGTGATAAAACACACATTTTAAAAGAAAGATTCTATAAACACACATTTTCATTTTAATACCTTGATTACAAAAATTCAAAATTTTAGTCAATTTAGGTTTTGTCTGTTTGAGTTTATATAATATTATTAGCTGAACTAAAGACCCCATAAAATTCAAAGTAAACTATATCAATAAAATAGCTCCCAAGAAATTTTTTTAAAAAACACTTTGATTATTAAATTAAGAATATTTGTTGAATAAAATAGATAAATTCATAAATACTAGTCATCATGTAATACGTTTGGAAACAAACTGAATTTTATGGAGCAGGAGATTTAGAATTGGAGACTCTGGATCTAATTGCTGACTTTCCTACTTGGACCTTTGTGACTTTGGCCAGATACTTTAACATTCCTATACCACACTGGAATTCTCAGGAATTACTGCTTGACTACAACAGTCATGCAAGATTATGCCAGAGATAAATAAGTGAAAAATAATAAATTATTATAAGTTCACTTAGGCATTCCTAAAAGTGCACATTCTACACTTGGAAAACGTTGAATTATTTCTAGAAGGTGAAAGGAAGAGGAAAAAGATGATTGGATTATTCTGGAGTTATTTGTCAATTAGAACTTGCTCTCATCAGTAGACTCTAAGGTGATCTATTGGGCTACCCAAAGAAAATATTAGAATTGAAGAGTCTCAAAGTTATTTCATACCCTTGTAGCCACTGTTTACTTCTGTTGCCTTTTCTTCCCAATTAGTTGCCTACAGGGACTCCTCTCTAGTTGTCAAGAAAGCAAGTGAGGTAGCAGGTAGCCATTATGAACCCAGCATATATTCTATTCTCTGCCATCCTCCTTGCTGCCCCTATTTTTCTTCCTCCACATTCCCTTCCATGTCCCTCATAAATAGCCAAGGGAAAGAGGGCGTACTTTTCATATAAAGTAAATGAAGAAAAATTAAAAAAAACTGAAAATACTTTTCATCTTATCTCATTCTTATTGATTTCTTCTTTCCACTTGTTTTAGAATCCATATATTAAATTAGTAAGTTGATTATGTGTAATATAAATAGATTTAGAAAGTGTTTTACATTTAGTTCTGATCAAGATGCATAACACTGTTTTAATGAAGACATTCCTGAAATGTCTGAAGATTTTAAAGGAATACCATAAATTTTTGTTAACTTTGAAGAATCATTAACAAAAATTTTAAATAATTTTGCAATTACCCATAGTGAAGAAAGGCATATTTACTCATCATTTGTAATTTCTTTTCATTTTAAATTGTCTTGAATGGTTTCCACTAAATGGATATTTAAGGTAGCTATCAGTATTTGTAAAAATCATATTTTAAGAACATAGGAATCTTCTAATCTTCATTCCTTTAAAAGGTATTTTAAAAAATACTAAATATTTTAAGATCTTTAAAGGTAGGGTTTCCACCTTCATATCTACCCCAGGACTTCTCACCATGCTTTGCTATGAGTAGGTGCTTCAAAAACATGTTAAATTAAATCAATCTTAAACTACATTCAAATACGTATTTCATTTTACTGACATCAGAACTGTTTATTTAGTGATCATTAAAGTAGGAAAAAATAGAGCCTTTGAGCCACTTTTGAGCCACTTACTTCAACATTTTGTTATAAAATTGTGACTTTTATACCCAATCTAAAAGTGGAAAAAATTTTCATGGTGAAACAAACCATTTTGTACTTGAATCCACATGTTACACATTTGCTTCAGTGACCTTATTTCCCAAATAATTGGATTATTAAAACTTGAGATTTTGAGGGGAAAGACACAGAGGTGGGGGGGGGAGAGAAAGAGAGAGAGAGAGAGAGAGAGAGAGAGAGAGAGAGAGAGAGAGAGATGCATATTTATGTGTACACACATATATAACAGGAGAGACGTAGACACAGAGACACCCTGAGAGAAGAGGGATAACAGAGAGAATAATCTATGCAGATGCAAATAAAAGAGCAATACAGTCCATGCCCACAAAAAGCTTACATACTTGTAGGAGTAAATATAATTAATTTAGAGGGAAACTGGAAAGGAAAGTATTACACCGTGTTGGCATGTCTAGAGGTATCCAGGAAGTGTTATACGAGTAGCCAACATAGTTACTTGGAAGGAGATGTCAGAGAGGGCTTCCTTCATCTACCTAGATAAAAGTCTGATGGAGAGTTTGAAAAGACCACCAATACATTTTAAAGACTGGAAAACAGACATTGAGCTATATTCTACCTATTCCTTTAAAAGATGATTTCTTGAGCAGCAACTCTTGCTTAAATGGACAATCCTCTTTGATAAAGAACCTCCTTCTGTTGTAAGAACAAAGAGACCAATAACTTTTAGTCAAAATCTAAAACTCAGCATCAATTTTGCATTGTCCATCAAGTCAAATTCTATGATATCATCAGTCATTAAGTCTTAACCACCATGACATCTCTTGCATCAATCTCAAATCTTCTTTCTACCAACACAATCACGATTCTTATTTGGGGCTTATCACCTTTTAAGTTATTGCAATAGCCGTTTTATTAGTTTCCTTGAAACCAATAATTTCTCCTCCCCAAAGTTTTTAAATTTCTTTACAATCTAACTGCAACTGAGCTTTCCGGGTCGAATAAAATGTACAATGCTTCCTCATATATTCTGCATTATATTCACACTGCCCTACTTGAAGTTCCTTACATAGGAATCCCTATTTGGCATCTCACCATCTTTTCATTTTGTGCACTGATATATGCTCACATAGTAAAAGAGGTCAGGAAGAAGGAAAAACTGGGCAGGGATAGTTTTCACTAGTGAAGTTTGCTTTAGGGCTCATATTTATCTATACAAAAGATTGAAAACTGCACTATCTAATGGTGTCTAGAACAGAAGCAGAATGGTAAATTAGATAGGATATTAGACTGGGAAAGAAGAGACCTTTGTCAATAATAAACCACGTGGCTTGGAGCACATTTCAATGTCAAATTGCTTCAATTTTGCATCTGAAAATGAGAGAATTGAAGTAGATTATTTCTGAGCTACCTTCCAGCCTTCTAATATGCCATCAGAGAATGTAAAAGAGAAAATAATGATGTATACATTTTTGGTGAACCCTTCCATTTTCATGATATCAACTATTATCTCTATGCAAATGACTTCCAGAACTTATTCTTGATTTCTTGCCCAGATTCTAGTATTGTAGCTCCAATTTGCTACTTGACATTTTCACTCAAACATCTCAGCATCACTTCAAATTCAACACATCTATCTCTCTATTCATCAATACCAAATCTTAACTTTTTACTTTTGTCAAAGATATTAAGAAGACTCGGAAAACTTGAAACTATCTTTCATTTATCTTTCTTCTGATTGAGTAGAAAAAGCACTGGGCTTGTAGGGGGTACAAAAGCATCCTGGGTTCAAATAATTGCTTGAAATGTAGATACCTGTGTGACTTTAGGCAAGGTGAGACTTTATTTCCTCAAATGTAAAATTAGGGTTTTGAATCTGATGATTCAAAAGTCACTTCCTTTGAAGTGTTGACTTCAAATTGCTCCCTCCTCCCATTGCCCTCCCTTCAGCATCATCCCCTCCCCACCCTGCTTATCTCCTTCTCCCCCAATTTCCTGTGTTGTAAGATAGGTTTTCATACCAAAATGATTGTGGATTTTATTCCTTCCTTTAGTCAAATGTGATGAGAGTAAACTTCCCGTTTTTTTTTCTCCCAGCTCTCTTTTTCCCTCCGTTAAGAAGACTAGTGCCTGCCTCATCTAAGAGAGATAATTTAACCCATTCCATTTCACCCTCTCTCCTCCCACTCCATTTCTCTCTCACTGTTTACCTTGATTTCTTTTAAGATATGATCCCATCCTATTCAATTCACTCTGTGATCTGTCTCTGTGTGTGTGTGCATGTGTGAATATGTGTGTGTGCACTCCTGTACATGTGTAAGTGTACGTGTGTGTATGTGCGTGTGTGTAATACCACCAACTACCCAGATACTGAAAAATTTCAAGAGTTACAAATATTGTCTTTCCATATAGGGTTGTAAACAGTTCAACTTTGGTA
>JAQQSK010006231.1:0-14538 GCA_028658325.1 Potorous gilbertii
TCCCGCGCGTCCGGCCCGGGCCGGGAAGGCGCGCGCAAGTTTGCCTGTTTTCTAAATTGCTTGAAAAAAAAAAAAAACCCACGAGAGCCACCTCGGGGATCTCGGAGAGCCGCGCGAGAGCTGCAGAAATGTCCCGAGTTCTCCTACAGGGCCTGGAGGGAAATCCCAAGGTGGGGTCCCGACCGTTAAAGTGCCACCCCCTTCCCCATCACAGCCTGCTTCAGGAACCGTTGAGGCCCGAACCCAGCTGGGTTGGAATCCCATTACCTGGGCCAAAGCCTGGGCATGGGGGGTGGGGATCACGGGGCAGGGCACACTGCCTCACTAGAGGACAACACACAAACGAAACAGATTCTCAGATCACTCATGTCCAAAAATGTTAGTTCCTCTGAGCCTTCATCTTGCTTCTTCATCATCCTCTGCAATCATTCTGGGCTCTGCCTCAGTCAAATTTCTTGTCTCTAAAATGGGTTTGCTTGTTTTTAACACTATTGTTATAATAAAAATTGGCGTAGTTCTGCTCATTTCACTCTGCATCAGTTCAAACAAATCTTCCCAGGCTTCTCACAAACTGTTCTCTCCTAATTTCCTATGACACACTAATATTCCATTACATTCATATACCAAGATTTGTTCAGCCCTTCTTCAACTGATGGGCATCCCTCTTGGTTTCCATTTTTTTGGCACCACAAGTCAAAATAAGTCAAGAGAATTAATTTCATTTAATTCTTACCCTGTACCAAGTACTGTGCTAAGCCCTAAAGAGGCCGAAATAAAAATCCCTGGCCTGAAGAAGCTCATGCTCTAATGGGGGAGAAAACATGCCAGCAATGTATATTACAAAAATATATACAGGACAAATTGGAGGTCATCTCAGGGGAACGGACCAACATTAAGAGAGATCAAGAAAGGTTTCTGGCAGAAGGACGACTCATCATTAGATTTCAGAGAGGCCAGGAGGTGGAGAGGAGGATGAAGAGAATTCCAAGGGTGTGATTTCCAGTCACTGAGATGAGCTAGAGTTGGGATATGGAGCCTTGTATGCAAGGAACAGCAAACAGGCCAGTGTCACTGGATTGCAGAGTATTAGGAGGAAGGAAGTGCAACAAGACTAGAATGGTAGGGTGTGGTCAGGTTCTGAAGGACTTTAAAAACCAAATAAGATTTTGTATTTGAACTTGGAGGTAATAAACTAGAGTTTATGGAATAGGAGAGGCACATGGTCAGACCCATGCTTGAGGAGAATCACTTTGATAGCTGAATGGAGAATGGATTGGATGGAGAATGGAGGATAGTTGAGTGGGGGAGAGACTTGAGGGGAGGATACCAACTCAGTAGGCTATTGCATAAGGTGACAGGGGCCTACACTAGGGTGATAGCAACATTGGAGGAAAGGTGTATACAAGAAATATTGCAAAGGTAGAACCAACAGGAAGGATGTGGAAACACATTGGTTGGGAATGTAAGCTGCTCAGAAGACGAAGCAGCTCTCAATAATAATATGAAAATTTGGAAAAGAAGAAGGGTGAGGGAGGGGAAGATGGTGAGTTCGGTTTGGAATATGTTCAGTTTAAGATGTCTTCCAAATATCCAATTAAAGATGTCCAACAGGCAGTTGAAGATGTGACACTGAAGGTCAGGAGAGATTAGGGCTAGAAAAACAAATCTGATGGAGATGATAATTGAATCCATGGAAGCTGATGAGATGACTAAATGTGATTGTATGGAGGCAGCAGAGAATGGGAGCCAGGACAGAACCTTGGGGGAATCCTGTAGTTGCTGGGCATAACTTGGAGGAAGATCCAGCAAAGAAGACAGGTAGGAGAAGAATTAAGAGAAAGCAATGTCACAAAAACCTAGAGAGAAGAGTATCAGGAAAAAAGAAAGTGATCATGTGTTAAAGGCTTCAGAAAAGTCAAGAAGGATGAGAATTGAAAAAAGGCCATTAGATGTGGCAAGTAAGAGATCATCAGTAAGTTTCCAGAGCAGTGTCTGTTGACTAACGAGGTTGGAAACCAGACTGCAGAGGAGAGTAAGAGAAAGCAGAGGCACTATTTGTATTGGTCTCATGGAATTTAGCCACAAAAGGGAGGAAAGATATAGAATAATAGCTAGCAGAGATAGATCAAGTTAGGGTGTTTTAAGGATGTTTTAAGTAGACATGGTAGAAAGGGCAATCTGCTGAAGATGATGGGATGGGATGGGATCCTCCATGTGACACGCAAGTCCTGAGAAGTTTTATCTGGCTGGAAAAGCTTCAAGTACAGACATGGTGATGAATTATTTGTATACTGTTCAAGGACTAGCCTAGGGAAGTTTAGAGAGGCTTTTTCACAGGTTGATTGTAGAATAATGAGTTTTTCAGCTATGGCAACTTACTGCCATGGCTGCCAGTTCATAAAGGGGTCAAACTGCCTCAGGAGAGTAAGCATGCACATGCACAATTGCAGGGCAAATCCTTGAAGCACAGTATTGAAATAGTCAATAGGTCACTAAGTCATTAGCCTCCTTGAGATGTTCTCCTTGCTTTTCGTCCCCACTCCTACCATCCTTGTTTAGGTACTCCTCACCTCAATCCTGGACTATTATGATCAATGAAATGACCTTACATGCAGCAGCCATGGTACTTTACTGTCTAGGAAGCACTTTCACACAAATTAGTTCATTTGATTCTCACAGCAACCTTGTGGGGTAAAAAATCATTCTGTTACCAACCTCAAGACAAGAATACAGAAACTCACCAATAACAAATGGCCAGCCCAGGGTCACACAGAGCTGAGACCAGCATCAAGGACACCACCTCACACAGTACCACAGTTGCCTTGGAATTGTTTCAGGAACTTCCCAACTGCTGCCCACAATTTCGATACCAGGCTCAGTCTCATCTTCCCACCTTTCCTCACATTCTCCCCTTGCCTCCCATGCTCTGTTCCCTTCTATCTGCCTGTCTAAACCCTGCCCATCTCTTGAAGATTCAGCTGGAGTCCCATCTCCTCCTGGCCACTCCAAGTTACAGGGAACCCTAGATCCTCTGACCCCCACCATAGCACTTACTGTTTACATCACTCCTCTTTTCTAAATTGGACTCCCATTTAACTCCTTAGGTGCACACGCCTTACCTTCCTAGTAGACTTTGAGTTCTTTCTTTTGTATCTCCCACAGCCACTGCCTTGTGCCTAGGATGTTCTCTGTAAATACCTCTTTATTTTTGATTGATCCTCCTTTCTCCAATTGCTTCTGGGCCACACCTCTTCTCTCCAGTTACAATAGCTGTATATCTCCTGCATGCCCCTAAGCATTTCTTAGTGCTGATGTGTTGAGCTGAGACTGAAGGGTGCTGAAATGAGGAAGAAAGGTTCAATTTTCAAAGAGACAAGAGAATGGGGTGTAAGGTCATGTAGCATTTAGGATGGGAGAAATATTAGTGGGAAGTCAAAGAGAACTCTAGAAAGGAAAGGGAAAACTTGGGGAACCAAGTCAAGGATAGACTAGGATCTTTGACAAAAGCCCAGGCTAACTACACAGTTTGGGGGGAGGGGAGCAGGGAAGGGTAGAGGAGATAGTAGGGCTATGTTATGAAGGATACACTGAAAGCATGAAGGTATACAGAATAAAGAAATGAGCTGGTAGGCCTACTGGCCCTATCCTACCACTGAGGAAAATATTGAACAAATTAGAAAGAAACAGTTTCTACTTACTTAAAACAACAAAAGCATGTGCATATATCTCTCAAAAAGCAAACTCTCAGTGGTGACACCATGCAACATGACAATTTATGGCTTATAGAAACTGCAAAGCATCAACCCAAACAATTAACTAGTCAAGAAATCAATTTTCCTTGGAAGTGATCGCTCCCAAGGCCCCTCAAATAACAGCTTCTGTAAACTGAACATAGAGCAAGCAACTAATCACAGATTGCTTGCAAATATAAGCTCAACCTTCTTGTCTAAAATTCCCTCCCTCTATTCAAGAGACATGCCATCTCTACTTGCAGAAAACCCTCTCCAGTATCAATGAGACCTAATAATGATAGAAGATAGATGACTTCACTTACCTGGACATTGGCTAGAGCAGTGGCATCAAACTCAAACAGAAACAGGTCTGCCTGACATACACTGACTTAGAAAATCATATATTAACACTATGTTCTATTGTGTTTTTATTTATTTTACTAAAACTTTCCCAGTAACATTTGAATCTGGTTCAGCCACACTATGGCCTGCGTGTTTGACATCTCTGTGTTAGAGCGCCCCTTCAGCCAGAGGCAAAGCAGCCAATAATAGTTTCATGGCTTGCTTTCCTGATCGTTTCATCTGTCAAAATGTAAAAGAACCTAAAATGGACAATTGTACTCTAGATCTGATTCTCATCAGTAAGGTCACTTGGATGCGAAAGATGAAAAGCCTGGGGGAAAGTTACCATGTTGTCTTAATATTTGTGATAAAGAAGACAAGAAAACCGAGAAGAGTCTGACACACACACATCCTAGATTGTGGAAAAGAAGATTTTGAAAAGTTCAGAAAAAGGATAAGTAGGATTTTTTAGGGACTAATATTTTACTGGTGAAATTAAACCAGGAGGGACAGGCAGATCTAAAGTATGAAATTCTAAAAACACAAAGAAAAACAATCAATAGAAGAAAGAAAAGGGGAAGGTGTCTAAAGGGGGCGATATGGATGCACAGGGAACTCATGAACCAGCTTAGATTTCTAAAAGACATCAACACCCACCCAAACAGATGAACCCAGAAGATGAAAGCAAGAGAAAGTAATGAAGAATGAATACAAAGGCATAGCATGGTCAAAGCATAGCTCAGGAGAGCTAAAGCTCAAAATGACCTAAGACTAGTAAAGAATGAGAAGGATTGTTTTTATTTCTTTTTTTAAAGTACCATTGGAGAAAAGAGAAGGATCAAAGAAAGAAAATTATTTCACTCACAGCCAAAGGGACAATGATGACAGACAATGAATGGGGAGAAAAACAGAGGGGCTCAAGTCTTATTTTATTTCTGTATTCTGTGCCAAGGAGAATGACCTTTGAACTGTAAAGGACAAAGCCAAAATGACTATCAGGGAATTGAAAACAAGGATAAAAGGAGATGATTAAGTAAGTTAAGATAGTAAGAGAGTCTAGCTGCCCTTCACTAAGTCCAAGTTACCAAAGCCTTGAGAAACTATAATACAAGATACTGAAAGATATGACTGCTGAACCACTGCTTCATTCATTTCTTTTTATTCTGAATTGAATGAATATCAGTCCCTCCAAAACAAGTGAACATTTCCTCATGCCAAAAAAAATAGAACAGAAAAAGAGGACTATGTATGAAAGTGTGACTCTCTATTTCCCACAGTTTGCTTGATATATCTATGCTGGGTGGTGCAGTAGACAGTGTTAGGCTTGGAGTCAAGAAGACCTGAGTTCAAATGTGACCTCAGGCACCTATCAACTATGTAACCCTGGGCAAGTCACTTAAATCCTGTTTGTCTTAATCTACTGGAGAAGGAAATAGCAAACCACTCTAGTATTTTTGCCAAGAAAACTCCATGGACAGTACTGGCATTTAGGAGTCACAAAGAGTCAGACACAACTAAACAACAATATGTACATATAGATACACTTGGATCTCTCTCTATATATAACATTCAACACTATTTTTTTTCTAATTTAAATTTATTTTTTTTAGTTTTCAACATTCACTTTTATAAGATTTTGAGTTCCAAATTTTTTTACTCCCTCCCTCTCTCTTCCCCCCCTCCCCAAAATGACAAGCAATCTGATGTAGGCTATACACATATAATCATATTAAAAATATTTCCATATTAGCCATCAACATGCTATTTTCAAAGCTGTCCTAGTTGTCTATGTTTCCTTCTGAACTTCCATTATCTCTGATTTTTAAACGAGCCTAGAGAACAACAGATATACTACAGGATTGGAGAAAGGCAAATGTGGGCCAGATTTTCAAAAAAAGGAAACAGAATGGATCTGTAAACTATAGGTCAATGACTCATGGCAAAATTCTCAAATGTCTCATTAAAGAGATAGCAAACATCAAGAAAGGGGAGCTACAATCAAAAAGATCCAGCAGAGTTCCATCAAGAACAGGTCATACCCATCAGGCCCCCTACTGGGCATGGAGGTCCTGTGGAGGTAAAAGAGAGCAAAAAATATTGGTAACACCCCTTCTGTAGTAGCAGAAAACAGGGAGTGAAGTAGTTGCTCACTGGGGAATGGCTAAATAAATTATTGGAATATGAAAGAAATAGACTATTCATTGAGACTACCTTGAGAGTGAGTCAGAGAAATATTAGAAGACGTGCAGAAAACAACAAAGAGCAAAGAAAGCAGAAATAGAAAAATATACACGATGACATGTTCATATCAATGAAAACAACTCTAAAAGGCAAACAACCTAACAAATTACAATCAGTCAGCAAACATTTGTGAAGTGCCTAATATGTGATAGGCACTATGCTAAGTTTTGGAGTTACACAGAATGACAAAAGATGGTTCCTCATCTCAAGGAGCTCACCGTCTAATAGAGGAGGCATATGAAAATAATTATATAAGGCAAGCTAAATACAGGATAAGTTGGAGATAAGCAACAAAGGGAAGACCCTAGCCTTACGAGGGCTTGGGAATGGCTTCATGCAGAAGGAAGAATTCCAGCTGGGATTTGAAGGAAGCAGGGAAACCAGAAAGGGAAGAGAATGCCAGACATGGAAGACAGCCAGTGAAAGCACAGGTATCAACAGACAGGGTATCTTGTGGGAAAATGGGGTGTAAGGTATAAGAGGACTGGAACAGTAGAAAAGGAACAGGTTTTCAAGGGCATGAAATGCCAGACAAAGGAGTTTATAGTTGATCCTGGAGGTAATAATGGAGTTGGGGAGTTTCCTGATGACAAGTAGATCACTTTGGCAGCTGAATGGAAGATGGTTTGGAGGTCTGAGGCAGGGAGACCAATTATGAAGCTGCTGAAATACTCTAGGTGCAGAGTGGTAAGGGTCTACACCAAGGTGGTAGCAGTGTCTGAGAAAAAAAGGCGATATATATGACTTATCTTGGCCCCAGAAAACATAATGAAGCTTTTCAGTCATGGCCAATATGTCGATTGTTTTCACTTGATTATATTTACTTGTTATAATGTGGTAGAGAAGGGACTTCTCTTTGAGTAGGGGAGATAGATAATACCAGAGGTAGAAAACCAAAGAGCAGCTAGGTAGCATAGTACTGGTGCTGGAGTCAGGAAGATTCATTTTCCTAGGTTCTAGCTACATTTACTAGCTGTGTAACCCTGGGCAAATCACTGCACCCTCTTTGGCTCAGTTTCCTCATTTGTAAAATGAGGGGGAAAATACAAACCACCCCAATATCTTTACCAAGAAAACTCCAAATAGGGTCACAAAGAGTCAAGACTAAAAACAAATGAACGGCATCCAAAAAATGTAAGGCCTAGAGGGGGTAAGAATGGTTACATCAATAAAACATGTGAAAATGCATATAAAAGAAGAAAAAAGAAGTTTGGAATGGGACACAACCAACCTTGTCACTCCTTTGATAAATGTAGCATATGTTGAAGATAACTTGTAATAATAACTTGTACAGAACACAAGCTCCCTGGCAGAGAAAGTCTCCTTGTTTGCTCTTCCTATAATGAAACACTTATGCTTGTTGATAATTGTTGGATTTGTAATAAAAAAGGAATTTTTTTAAAACATCATAAAACAGAATTCTGCCCCTGTGGTAAAAGTGGGGGTGATATTGCTGACACTGTCAGATGCAGTCATGTCACTGGTCGGTTTTGTGTTACTGGTTTACTTTGTTCCAAGGGAAGGTCCAAGATCAGGTGTCAGGGGCTAATATAGATAAAAGATATCAATGAAATCATTAAAAAACAAAAAAGAATGGTATTTAGTAATTTTCCATCCCTCCCACCCCATTCTGACAGGTTTATAAATCTGGGAGAACAGAGGGAATGTATGTGTGTGAGTGTGTGTGTGTATGTGGGTGGGTGTGTTACCTAGATTGCATTGAAGTACTTGGTAAAGTTTCTCATGGTATTTTTGTGGAAAAGATGGAGAGAATGGGAGCTAGAGAACAAGACAATTAGGTGGGATCAGAATGGGTTGAATGGCTGCACTCAGAGAGCAGTCATCAATGGTTCCATATCAAATTGGAAGGAGGTCTCCAGTGGAGTGCCCCAGGCATCCATGCTTGGTATGATGGTGTTTAACATTTTTATCCATGATTTGGATAAAGTTATACAGGGCATGCTAACATAGTACCAGGCTAGAACATTAGTCCAAAATGAATAAAATTAAATTAATCTTAAAATTAGGTTTAAAAAAATCAGCTTCATAAACACAAGATGCAGAGAACAGTGCATCCATTCAATTTCATTAAATTTAAAAAGAATTTATGAAGTACTTACTATGTGCAAGGCAAAAGCAAGGAGCTGGAGAGATAAAGACAAAAACAAAATAATCTCTGCCCTCAAAAAGCCGCATACTGGGGATGGGAGGGTAGGAGTGAAAAGTACAAGTACAATAAGTAAATAGAAGGCAATCTGACGAGGGGGAGAGCACCAAAAACTTGGGGAGGGAAGCAAGAATAATGAAAATTTGTGAAGGAGGTGGCACATGAGATGAGCCTTGATCTTAGCTTGGCATTTTAAGAGATGAAAGTTGGGGTCAGTGTGGTAAGTTCAATCACGGTGAACAGTCTGAGCAAAGGCACAGAGATGGGAGATGGCAGGCTTTGGGCAAGGTCTTGTGCTAGAAAACATACAAAGACCATTCAAACATGCTCCCTTCCCTGAAAGACCACACAGACTAGTATGGACAGTGAGGAGAAATGAAAGCTAAGGTTAGATCTTCCTCACTGGGTAGAATTTTAATGGCATTCTAAGGCTAATTCCAATGGCTCCCTATTACCTACACGATCCATTCAAAGGATATTGCTTTCCAGAAGGATTGTGCCAATTCACAGCACATCCTGGAAAGCAATTTGAAACTATGTCCTAAAAGTTATTGAACTATGCATACCCTTTGAGGAAATTATACCACAACTAGGTTCACACCCCAAATAAATCAGAGAAAGGGGAAATGGAGCTATATGTACAAAAATATTTATAGAAGCTTTCTTCATAGTAGCCCCAAACTGGAAACTCAGGGGTTGCCTTTCTATTGAAGAAAGACTAAACAAGTTATGCCACATGAATGAAAATAGAATATTATTGTGCCATAAGAAATGACAAAACGGATAGTTTCAGAGGGAACTGGGAAGACTTCTATTAACTGATACAGGTAGAAATGGGCAGAACTAGAATAATTTACACAAAGACAACACTGTACAGAGAAACAGCTTTGGAATCTTTTCTGATTCTGATCAATGCAATGATGAAACCATTCAGTCCAGAAGACTAAGAAGAAATGTCACTCACCTCCTGCCAAAGAAGTGATGAGTTTAAAATACAGAGAAAGAGATGCATTTGGGGGCGTGATCCATGTGGGACTATGTTTTGCTAGACTGTGCATGTCTATGATGAAGTTTTGTTTTTCCATTTTTGTTGTCCTTATTTTTGTGGGAGGGTGGAGAAGAGAGGGGCAGATTATAAATGCATGTAAAAAAAATAAATAAATTTATTTTATCCTATTTCCCTTATTGCTAGTGTTTTTCCTCTGAGATTACCTCCCATATGAGAGAAGAGGTATTAGACTGACTACCAAATGAAGGTCTACAGAGTCACTGTGCTGACCTCATTGTTATATGCTTGTGAAACATGGACAGTCTACCAGGGCCATGCCAGGAAACTGAATTGCTTCCATTTGAACTGTCTTAGGGAGATTCTGAGGATCACCTGGCAGGATAAGTACCAGGCACTGAGGTCCTTGCTCAAATGAACTGCCAAGCATTCAAACTATGCTTTAGAGAGCGCAACTCCATGTTGTTTGAATGCAAAATGTATGCTTGCCAAAAAGACTATTTTATGGAGAATTTGCATGGGGCAGGTGATCACATGGTGGCCAGAAGAAATGATACAAGGACATTCTCAGGGTCTCTCTCAAGAACTTTGGATTTGACTGTGCAATATGGGAGACATTGGCCCAGGACTGCTCAGCATGGCATGTCCACAACAGAAAGCGTGCTGTGCTCTTTGAACAAAGCAAAATTGAGACAGCACAAGGTAAATGTAAGATGTGCAAATTTGGGATATGCACCCCAAATATTCACACGGACTATCTGTGCCCAACCCGTGGTAGAGCATTCCGAGCTTGTACTGGTCTGATCAGCCACAGTTGGACACACTGAAATTTCACTTTATCACGGTGATGTCATTTTGGTTCTCTTCGAAGATGAAGGACAACAACCAACCTCCCATATACCTTGTACTCATCTTGCATGTTTGTAGTTGTTTACATGTTGTTTCTTCCACGAAAATGTAAGCTCCTTGAGATCACGGGCACTGTTTTTGCCTTTCTTTGTATCCCCAGTGCTTAGTACGGTACCTGACACATAGTAAGCTTCTAATCAATGCTTGGTTACTGATTGACTAAAGAGCTCCAGGGCAGTTAGGTGGTGCAGTGGATAGAGCCCAGACCTGGAGTCAGGAAAACATCTTCCCGAGTTCAAATCTGGTCTCAAACACTTACTAGCTGTGCTACCCTGAGCAAGTCAGTTAATCCAGTTTGCCTTAGTTTCTCCTCTGAAAAATGAGCTGGAGAAGGAAACAGCAACAACTCTAGTATTTTTTGCCAAATAGGATCCCAAAGAGTCGGGCATGACTGAAATGACTGAACAAGAGAAAGAGCTTACATTTTATTCTGTGGCCAGTAGAGAGCTTTGTGCTGAGTGGGACCTTGAAGGATCTCTTCATAAAGAAACTTCCAGAAAACCTAGTAACATGTTTAATAGAAATATAGATTCTACACATCATGAACAGACTCATAGCTCCTCCAGACAAACAATATACTAGAGAAATCCCTCTCTTTACGCTGTCCCTTGTTTCCCTAGAAATGTTAGCCATAAAGAGTAATATGAGCAGGAAAGGAACTAGATTAAGAGGATGAGGAGTGGGCCCCAGGCCCCAGTCAGCAGTTTGATTGGGAGCAGAAGAAGGGCTCCAGCAAGATGGCAGAGGACAGAGTAGCCACAGATATGGAAGAAGCCTCTGTCCATTGGGCTGTAGGCACAAGCCTGCTGGAAACAATTTTTATTCATTTCAGATTGCTCTAATTAAAGAACTTCTGCTTAGAAAGAGAACAAGAGAGGTAACCCATGACTCTAGAAGTCTCTGTTCAACCCAAACCATTTCAGAATCACAGCTCCTGTTGTATTCTCAAACAAGAAACAAAATGTTGCAAACATAGTTACAGAGCTCAGCGTGAAAATTCAGTTAACACCTGGCTTCAGCAAATAAAACAATAGTCAAATTTTCATCTGCCCTTGCAAAATCATTTTCCTACAACCCTTCAATCCCTTGTTGACCACTACCTTCAAGGATTCTCCTTTCCTACTGGTCAATATCCCTCTAACGAAGGAATGGGGTTGGGGGGGGGGATTCTTTCTCTTAGGTGGATCATTACCCTAATTCCTTCTGTACTTGGAGAAAGAAGCTACCATTCTTATGTGGATCCATCCAGAGCCCATGGTCCTTCTCAAGGGAGGAGTCTTTACAGGGCTCACGGGGCAAAAAAGGGCAAATCTTTCCAGGGTTCATCAGGAAGAGAGGAGCAGGATTCTGTTGGGAAAGTCATAGCAAAAGAAAGACTGATAAGGTTGCTTGCCCTTTCAGATTAATTCAAATGTTTTAGATGAGGATAATTTTAAAATGCTGTCTTAATATATCTAAAGGAAGAGGCAGGAAAGGCTTAGTGTCCACAGTGAGTTCATACTCCCTGTATCACCTGAAAATAGTGATGAGCAAAAAAGGAGACTGAAAACATTAAATAAATTTGGACTAAAAGAGAGCAAGAGGTAATCTTCAGAAAGAACGAGACTGCAGCAAAAACAACCATTTCTCTGGAAAAGAGAAAAGACAAATGCCACAAGAACCTCCAGGGTGAGACTCACAATAAGAAATATAAAGGAGGATCTGGTTCCATAAAATTGGAATAAAGACCGTTCAAGAAAGAGTTCAAGAAAACAAATATGAGAATCAACAACCTAGAAAAACCCATGGAAAATCTCCATGAAGCTGTGCACTTATTGTCTCCCTCATTGCAGTGTAAACTCTGAGGGTAGAGATTATTTCATGCTTTGTATTTGCCAAAATTGGAAGATTTTACATAGATAGATCAGATAAGATAGACAGACAGACAGGTAGATAGACAGATAGATTTGTCTTCCATACAGATGTTTTGGAGATGCATTCAGCTGGATTTATACTATTCGACTGGTATTAATTTTTTTTGCGTGTGTGTTTTAGTTCATAAGATTATTTTATATCAAAAGGATGCTTATAAGTTTCTTGCATTATAATTTTGGAAAATATTATATTGCTGTTAATTTTTAGGAATGATACTTAGAATTTGATACATTTATAACATCAGGAGGTTCATGTGCTCTTTGATCTGAATGCTATGACTGATTTACGAGCTGTTACATAAGAGAGATATTTCTGGAATACTGAGTGCTTTTCTTCCAGTTAATGATGATCTCAAGTATTGAAATTTATATAGTCTGGCTTGGCAAAGAGTTAATTTAGGTTTGGCAAACAGTAAGAAGACACTGGAAAGTTGGAGATCCTATCAAAAAGCATAGCTTGGAAACAGTAAAGGTCATAAAAGCTAAGAATATCTGAAATGTAATGAAAATGTGAAGCGTTGTCTTTCAGTGACAAATTTAGTGATTGTTTCACAGAAATTCTAAACCATACTGAGATAGCCTATTTGAATGTCTTCCATCAACAATGATAAAAAAAAAAAACACAACCCTATATCCACTGATGATTGTACCAGAGCCAATACAACCCCAGGGAATTGCCTGCAGACCCCTTCTCATTGGTGAAGACATTCCAGAATGCGAGGTACTGAGTGAACCTCAACCTGTTTAAAGTAGACTGTCTCAGGGGAGTAAAAATTAAGTTAAAAGAGCAAGTGATTAACAAACTCAGGCACTTAGCCAGTCTAGGAGACCTTGTTCATCTTCAAAAGTAGTTTGATTTTGCCTAAAGTGATCCTTACCTTGCTTCCATGCTTGGCACAATATATGTGGACAAAGGAAGAAACTGGCACTTCTGGATTGAAAAAAAAGAAACCATGGGTTGACATTTTTCTTAAGTAACCTAACAATCTTATTTTAACTGCCTCACCTGTCAGGAATATAATGTTGGGAAACCAAACCAAGATAAGGAGAACATTTATCCATGATGAGTCTTCTTTTGTTAACGTACAAGTTGCTTTTATTCAAATGACAATGCTATCATTGTGAATATGTTCTTGTTATAGTGTCTAAGTGTTTGCTAGGATGGATTGAGATTTACCCACCTTCTAAAGCAGATTCCAAAGCAATCACAAAGGAAACCCATGAAAGATTTTTGTAACCACCAAAACCACAGATGAAAGCCAAATCCTCAATGTTGAATTCATGTTTTAGGGGAGAGGGATCTGACCAAAGAGGGCGCAATCCTTAGACGATGTGCAAATTGCTCTACCCATTATGCTTCCACAGCAGAAGCCTACTTCCAGAAATTCATCATGAAGGGAGAGGAGCTTTTTTCCCACCTAATTCAGAGCATGTACAAGTATCTTTTGACTGTTTCCCGTTGGTTTATTATGCAGTCATGGAAAGTTTTTTAATTGACTGCTAAGCTGGAACAGGGTTGGCATTCAAAAAACTGGAACAAACCGATAAGGCCTCTCTCCCTGGAAGCATTCAAGTGAGGATAAGGAAATACTGTGAGCCTCTAGGTAGGGGAATGGTAGCAGCAACAGCACCAGCAGGTACTTCTGTTGTTGGTTAGTCATGTCTGACTCCTCATGAACCTATGGACCATGGCACGTCTCCTGGTTCATAGGGTTTTCTTGGCAAAGATAATGGAGTGGCTTGCCATTTCCTTCTCAGTGGATGACCTTTTGTAGTTGTAGATACTGTATTTCCCAAGCTGGGTCACCATGTGGCCATGAGCACATGAGCTCTTATTTATGTGTCCATTTCATGTATTCTTTAATCCTAGATGAATGATTTTTGAAGACCAGTCAGACCTGGCTATGACCTTTTGAGCTTTTAAAGGAAAGAAGAACCACAAAAGGTCAGGAACTGTAATTTGTAACAAGGGTCTGCCAATAACTACAGTAGCTCACCCAGAAGAATAAGTTGCTTGACTCAGACCAGCAATAAATCAACTTGACCATCAAAACACCACATATTACAAGCAAAGGTCATTGTTTTTTCCCCCTGCGCAATGGCTTTGCCACAACCAGAAGTGAACTTTATAACTACCACTTTAAGTTTGAATCCATTCTCTCAGGGACTGAGTTTGTAGAGGAGAGAGTGTGCCCTGATTTGGGAGTGGAACATTTTTGTAGTTCTCAC
>JAQQSK010006232.1:0-14537 GCA_028658325.1 Potorous gilbertii
GGAACCCAAAATTTTGTGAAAATGAATGTAAAAAGTTAAATAAATGTATTTAAAAAAAATGCTCATTCTCGCTGCAAGGAAGTTCCAGAAGTGCTCAGTCCCTTCTAAATTCACCAGTCACCCTGAGGAAAAGCTCTAGTTGTCCTACCTGAGTTGTGTACTCCCCAAGTATCTTTATGTACAGTGGGTGCAACGGTCTGGGAGTGGGAGCTATTAGCCCAAAGACAATGTAAACTACTTTTAATGTAAACAGCAAGAGAAGCTTCAACTGTCCCAGGGGAAAACTTGATATAAATAAAAATAATCCCCAGTCATCCCTGGCTTGTAGTCGATTTTGTTCTCCTCCTGCACAATACCTGGCCTGACCCACGGGCAGTGCAGGATAAAAACTCTGTCCTGTTGCCACCACAGGGCTGATCTCATGAGTAAATTCCCTTACACAAGACAATTACTTCCAGGAAGCCCAGTAAATTTGACAGATGTAATCCTCATTGTGATGGCCTGCAACTTTCTTTGGAATCACACACCTTCCCATTGGGGTACAGCATAAGGAATTCCATCCCTTGGATGGTGCATATCCTAACAAGCTCATTCCCCTGAAACGGAAACAGGAGAGCCTCGGGCAAATGTTCTCCACATTGAATCTAATTAGCCAAGACTGGCACCAAAATGGTGGAGAGAGGTTAGAAGGCTGGGAATTTGTTTCACTCTGGCCTTTTTTGTGAGTTATCCTGCTCTAGAAGTTGTTGAGACTCATTTTTAACAGGTATTTGGAGGGTTTGGGGGGAAAGCTCAAGTGAGTCCCTGCTTTTAACTCTGCCAGAGTGGCTATCCCTACGCCCAATAGACACCTGTAGCTCTTAAGAACTGTATCTCTGACAGGACTGCAAGAAGGAGTATGTACACACTGACAGCGTGGGTAAAAATTGGCTTTGATAGGATGATATAAAAAATTAAGGAGTGAGAGCTTTGGCTGTACAGGGAGAAGAGGGAAGGGAGAGGGAGAATGGAATAAATAATGTCACATTTAAAGGTGCAAAAGACCTATTGCAGTGCACGGAAAGAAAGGAGGGGGTGGGCATAGCTTGAAAACTCTCAATAGATTTGACTCAAAGAGGAAATGATATACATGTTCAGCTGGATGCAGAAGGTGACAGGAAAACGTGGGGGCACTGATGGAAGGAAGGGCACATTGAAGGATGGGGTGGTCAGAATCAATACCCTACTGAGGAGGGACAGGGTGAAAGGAGAGAGAAAGAAAAGTATAAACATTGTTAATACACAGTTAACGATCATCACTCTAAATGCGAATGGGATGAAATCCCTTATAAAAGGGGAACAGATAGTATAAGGGATTACAACCCAGAATCCTACAGTATATTGTTTAGAAGAAACATTTGAAGCAGAGACATAGTAAAGGTTAAAAGGCAAAGCAAATGGAGTTTGCTTCATCTGAAATAAGAAAAAAACAAACCAGGGATAGCAATCTATATCTGACACAAAGCAAAAGTGAATATAGGTTTAATGAAAAGAGTCGCTAAGTACTTCTTGCTAAAATGCACCAAATGTTACAAGATCCATATTTCCAGTAAATGAGTTACAGGAGAACATTGACAGTAAAACTACTAGAGGGAGTCCTCAACTTTCTTCTCTCAGAAGTAGTTCACTCTAACTACAAGACAAAGAGGACAGAACTTATGGAGGTGATTAGAATTATAGAAAAGATAGATATGAAAGCACTCTGGACAGCAACGAGATAATCGCCACGATTTGTGGGATGTATCTAAATTTTATATCGCTAAAGGCTTACCTCAGTGACATAGGGAAAGAGCTGATCAATCAGTTGGGCATGCAACTAAAAATGGTGGAAAATGAATGAATTGTAAATCCCCGAATAAATTATGATTTGAAAATATTAAAAACCAAGGGATATTTAAAAGACGGAAAGTTAGAAAAACCACTTAACTAAGAAATCAAATGAAGGGATGGATGAATAGAAGAAAAGATAATGAAAAGTAGATCATTGGTCCATTTGGTTTAAAAAAGGAAAGACAAATACCAAATGACCAATGCCAAGAATGAAAAAGATGAATTCACCACCAATGAAGAGGAAATTAAAGCAGTGATTAAGTGTTACTTTGCCAAATGTATGTCAATAAATCTGACAATTGAAGTGAAAAAGATGAATACTTACAAAAATATAAATTGTCCAAAGTAACAGAAAAGGAAATGGAATATGTAACCCCACTTTATAAAGAGAAAGTGAACAAGCCATCGATGAACTCCCTAAGAAAACTTTCCCAGAGTGAGATGAATTCACAAGTGAATGCTACCCCATATTTAAAGAATAATTAATTGCAATCCTCTTTAACTTATTTCGCAAAATAGACAAAGGAAGAGTCCATTCACATTGCTTTTATGACACAAATATTGTGTTGATACCTAAACCAGAAAGAGCTAAGACAGAGAAGGAAAACTACAAGACAATTTCTAAAATGATTACTGATGCAGGAATTTTAAATAGAGTACCAGCAAGGAGATTGCAGCAATGTATCACTGGGATCATGAATTAGAACTGGGTGGGATTTATACATGGAATGTAGGGCTGGTTCAGTATTAGGTAAACCATCTGCTTATGTGACCATGTTAATTAACAAACAACAACAGAAATCATATGATTGTCTCAAGAGTGGCAGAAAAAGTTTCTGACAAAATGAAGCATCCATGCCTGGAAAAAACGCTAGAGACCATAGGATTAAATGGACCTGTCAAATATGGGGCCCAACCAGTGAAAATGCTCAGAGTCAGGCTATTCTTTTTGATGGTCTGTCCTTCACAAAGGATCAAATGATCATTAATGCAATTCTAGAAACTATTAGCTAGAAAGTTGAGTGGTGGAAGCACCAAGCCAAGTTATCTGAATATTCCCCATCAAAGAACTTTTAATTAATACCTCACATCAAATTCTTGAGTGATATAGCCAACAAAACATCAGCTTGAGACGTTCTTCCAATGCAAAGACAACTTGAGAGGCTGAAAGGAGAGATCTGTAACGAAGGGGTGGAGGCTGGCCCAGAGCCCATATGCATGAAACACCATTGGTTGGCCTAAGAGTTGACCTGAAAAGGAATACCATTTGAACCAGTTAGCATTGATGACTTTGATTTAATTTTAGTTGGATTTTAGGATTAAGCTCGCTCCTTCAGGAAAAGCTAGCCCTCACAGCTAAGACAAACTAACAAAGGTATTCTTTCAAGTCTAGGTCACCTATAGATTTAATGAATAGACAGCTTGACAAGACTTTTATTATTTAGTAGCTGATAATTTAGAGTAATATAGATAATTTAGAGTGAGACATATATCACTGTAGGGACAAAATAATCAATGTATTGGAAGATCCTTTTTAAAGGCTAAGTTTGTCTTTCTGGCAGCTGGAGAAAGTACGGTGGACAAAATGTTAAGTTCTTTAGATTTCCTGAATAAGCTGCTTCATTATTCTGCAGCCAGACATAAAGGATGAGTCAAGTTGTGTAACCTTCTGAGGTTCCCTTACCCTTTCTGGTAAGTACCAGATTGGGGACGAGGGTGACTGCTAACTCCAAATCACAAGTTCCTCTTTCCCAACTCTTAGTTCAGGTGATAGGCCCCTTGGAAGGAATCTTTCTGGTGACAAAATGCTTCAGCTATGGATTAAGTACTACTGGGGTAATCCCACTTTGCCAGGTAAATGTTGCCAGCAGTATAAATTTGGGTTAAGAAAGCCTGGGAGAAGCAAGGCACTCAGATGACCTGCATGTCATGTTCCAAACAAGTTCCATAAGATTGCTGTAATTTCCTATTCCTCTTCTGTCATAAAAAGAAGCTCTGAAATCACTCGTTTGTCTCTAATTACTGAGGAATTAGTTGACCCGACTTAAAGGAAGCCTGTCAATCATGACTATGAAATTATTATTTATTTAGTTGGAAATTTTGTAACTGAGTCATTTTCTAATATTTTTATGTCTTTTTGTCCTGCTCTTATGATATTATGCTGTCATATTTATTTTATTAATTTTAATAGTCAGAAGCAGCAGAAGCTTTGGGGCTCTCAAGTCAGAGATAATAAGGGGATCCAGTAATTGGCTAGAAAGAAATTACAGAGACTCCTGTGGCAGCATGAGATAAAACACTGGAAGCTGTTTGGGTGCTCCATTGTCTTTACAGATATCTGGTTCACAGTTCGAGGGCAGAAAGGAGTACATTCTGGCAAGAGGGTGTAGGGGCCCTGGGCAACGTTATCGTTAGCAATGCCTACTTCACAGGGGTACTGAGGAGTAAGGTCACTTCTGATCAAAAGGGAGCAGGTACCCAGTACCAAGGTATCAGTTGTTCTTTCTGTGTAAGGACCAGAGCACAGACCAAGAAAGAAATGAGCTAACCTATCATCACATCACTTTGGAACCACAAAAACCTTCCTATCCCCTGAACTAGGACTGAGAACAGTATTGTGAAAAGTACGAAAATTCCTAACGCTTCAGACAATCTGCTCTCGCCCTGCTCCCAGCAGCCTCCCACTAAACGCACCTAGGCTTTAACTGAAGCGTAAAAGGCAATGGTAGAACTCATGATCTTGGACAAATTAAAAGCTAAAATAGACCTAATTCGAAGAGATGAGCAGAGAAAGTACATTTTGCTAAAAGGTACCATAGACAATAACATAAGACCAATACTAACCAAATAGGCACCAAATGGCAGAGCATCCAACTTGTGAAAAGAAAAATTGAAATTATTTACAGAAGGAAATGGTAAAACTCTACTAAGTGGTGACCCTAACTTTCCCCTCTCAGTATTAGGCAAATCTGTGCATAAAATAAATAAAAAAGAAGTTACCAAGGGTAAAATAATATTAGAAAAGTTGGATATAATAGAACTCTGTAGAAAACTGAATAGAAACAAAAAGGAATACAACTTTTTCTCAGCTGTACATGGCACCTTCAAGAAATGAACATAAATCAGCATGTAAAAATCTCCTAAAGAAATGGAGAGATACAGAAATATTCAATGCAGTTTTTACAGATCACAATGCAATATAAATGACCAAGGTGTGGAAACACAGATTACAAATTAATTGCAAACTCCATAATGTAATCCTAAAAAATGAGTGGATTGAAGAAAATATCACCTAACTAAACAATAATTTCATTAAAGAGAATGACAACAATGAGGCAACAGATCAAAATTTGTGGAATCCAGCCAAAGCAGCGCTTAGGGGAAATTTCTTCCTGTCTCTAAATGCTTACATCAATAAAACAGTGATAAAAGAAATGAAGGAAATGAGTATGAAATTTTTAACAAGTAGATAAAGAACAAATGAAAGGTCTCTAATTAAACATCAAAAAGGAAATAAATAAATCAAAGATGAGATTATGAAAACTTTTAAACACTCAAAATAATAAATAAAAATAGGTGCTGGTTTTATGAAAATCCTCATCAAATATCTAAATCATTAGTTAAATTAATTAGCAAAAAGAAAGAAAACCAAATTACTAGTCTCAAAAACAGAAGGGAAAATATATCACCAATGAAGATGAAACTAAAGTAGTGCTTAGGAATTATTGGGCCCAATCATATGCCAGGAAAACCGGCAATATACATGAAATGAATGAATGCTTACAAAAATACAAAGTGCCCATGTTAACAAAAGAGGAAATAGAATATGTAAATAACCCTACCTTAGAGAAAGACATTGAAGATGGCACAAATGAGTTCCTTAGAACAAATCTCCAACACCACACGGATTTGAAAGAGAACTGTACTAAATATTAAAAAAAAAAAACTTTCATCCCCATACTCTATATACTACTTGAAAGAATAGGAAAGGAAAGAGTCCTATCAAATTCCTTTTATGGCACAAAGAAAGTTTTGATACCTAAATAAGGTTGTGAAAATATACATAAAGTAATACGCTGTTGGCAGAGGTGTGAAATGATACATTTATTTCAGGAAATAATTTGAAAGTCTGCAAGGAAAGTAAAAAAAATGTCCAAAAGCTTTAAAACAAGGACTCCATTGTACCCCGAGGAAGGCACCAATAAGTAAAAAGTCCCCACGTACTACCAAACATTTATGACAGCACTTTTTGTGACATCTATGAATTGAAAACAGGGTAGATGCTTGTCAGCTGGGGAATGGCTAAACAAGTCATGGAACACTGCTACCATGATATAAGAAATGATGTGTTAAATAAGTACAGAGAGGTATGGAAAATGCTTTGTGAACTGATGCAAAGTGAATTCAGCAGAGTCAAGAAAACCATATATATATATACACACACAGTAAGTACAACAATTTCAACAGGAAGAATCCCATACAAAAAGTTAAAAGTACCCATCATAAAGTCTTAAAGATCAAGTGGGACTGAAAAGAAAACATGAGAATACAACATCACACTCATCCTACTCTGTCCAGGAGGTGAGAGGTCCACCGGTGTTACACATTGCAAACCTTTTCCCAGAATGCACTGATCAGTTGTGCTTCCTTTTCTTTTCCTCCATAGAAGAAAAATGCAATGTATTACATGGCACAACTCAGGAGGAGGAGGAGAGGGAGAGATACATAGGATTCTGTATCAAGAGAAGAAACAGAAAACACTAATAAAATTTTTAAAGAGGTCAAGTGTCTCAAGGGAAATTATGGAGGGATGGACGAGAAAAGAAAGGAGTCTGGGGTTAATAGTTATCAATAGCAGATCTCAAACTCCACTACACATTAGTGATTACAAAAACAATTATAGTTGCTGTTTAGTCCTGACTGAGTTTTCCTGACCAGACACTGGAGTGGCTTGGCATTTCCTTCTCTAGCTCATTTGGCAGATGAGGAGCTGATGAAAACAGGGTCAGGACTTTCCCAGGGTTGTGCAGCTGATGTCTGGGGCCAATAGATGAATTTTCCTCTCTTCAGGCCCTGCAGAATACCTAGTTGTCCAGAAAACAACTGGAAATTGTTAAAAATTGAGAGACTGATAGATGGAAAAATATAGGTATGTAATGTACAGAAGCAAGCAAACAAAAGTGTTTAATAAATCCAAATACAGAAGCTGGGCTGAGGGAAGGGGAAGACAAACTTTTTGATTAAAAAATAGATGGCATAATGGAAAATAAGTTTCTCAGAACCTTGAAAGCACAGCAACATTTCACATTACATATTTCAAAGTACAGATGGACACAAGAATTAGATGTCAAGGGGGAATCCATAACAACTTAGAGGAGCAAGGAGGAAATTAGTTTTCACATCTATTATGGGAAGAGATGATGACACAATAATCAACTGTGAAAATCACAGAATGTAAAATGGATAATTCTGCTTCTTTAAAATTGAAATGTTTTTGCTCAAACAGATGGAATGCAGTTAAATAAGGAAAAAGATCTTTGCAGTACTCTCAGGACTGTTGTATATACAAGATATAGAAGGAACTGATTCCACTTTCCAAGGTTAAGAGCTATTCTCCAATAGGTCAAAGGAACAGGAAGTTTTCAAAGGAAGAAATCCAAGCTATCAATAACCTTTTGAGAAAATGCCCCAAATTACCTCCCAAAGAGAGATGTGCACACTCAAAAGACTCTCTTCTTTCTGTCTGTAAATCGTGGAGATCCATAGGTTCAAGGACCATCCGCTCTTTCTGGTCAACAACAAAATACTTACAAACCGCCCTTTCCCCATGTTCTGATTTAAACCAAAATCAAAAAAATATTCTTTAATTAAACCATACGAGACAAAGGAGATGCTATGGAGAAGGTGAGTAGAAGAGTCTCTAGACTATCTCCTCTCTCTCCAGCCTTGAGGACAAGCCCAAGATGGGAGTAAGGGATGAAAAAAGGATGGAAAACTCCACTTGAGGAGGGGATAGAGGAAGGGAGTGTCCCCAAATGCTTCCCCTTGATGCCCTCTACCAAACCCGAATACACGACAACCCTCCCCCAAGTACAAGAACTCCAGACAAGTTTCTGGGCAGGAAGGAAACCCCAGGCAACAAGAGACACAACCATGATCACCCCTGCACACACGCACACACACACACACACACACACACACACACAGATTATACTACCTACATACACAGTACATCCATAAACAAAGATTTTGATAATCCCAGGCCCTTCCACTCACCCTTACACACATCCTCCCGGGGGACTAAGAGACGCTAATTGTGGAGGGCAGGCTCTGTTTCATGCAAAGGTTGGGGACAGGACTGAAGAGAAGACAAGGAGAAGAAATGGAGAGGGTAAACTAGGAGCAGGGAGGGGGCACTTGTCTCACTCACATCCATTTAGGCCCTAACAGGATCCTCAGGATAGGTCAGTCTGGAAGATGGGGGTAACCGAGGGCAGGGTAGGGTGTGGAGGGAAAGGGGAATAAAAGTGGGTGAGGTGCACTCAGACCAGTCTCTGCTTGACCCAGTCACATCCTCCTCCAGACAAAGAAGAGTTACACTTAACACAGAGTGGGAGGGGGTGAGGACTGTGACTTCACTGCAGAGAGGGGCTAGTCTCCTCCCAGGGCAGAAGGGGAAGGGAAGAAGGAGGGAATCTCTAACATCAGCTCCAGAGCAGTGGTGAGCCCCCCCCCCCAGTCCTTTCTCTCAACTCCCATGACTTAACTGGCTAGGGGAGAGGGGAGCAAGCTGACCAGGCTCCCACGTTCATGAGGGCAGGCTGCTGGGGATGGAGGTGGATCAGCAGCTTAGCTCAGCTTGGGGTTGGTCAGCCCCTTAATGGAAACTGGGAGGGGAAGGAGAAAGAGGGGAAGGAGGGACAGAGACCAGAAGGAGAAAGAAAAAGTGGGGAATGGAGAGGACAATGAGGGGAAGGGATAGGACAAAGACAGACAGGGGTGGATAAAAGGGGAGGGGAAAGGGGTAAAAAGTTAAGTTGGAGGACAAAGAGGAGAAAGGGTAGGCCAAGGGAGGGATGTCCTTCACTCCACAAAAGGGAAGAAAGTGCACAGGATCTGCAGCAGCAGTCTTTGAATGGGACTTGGGTTCCTCCTATAGCCCAGAGCAGAGGAGGAAAGTGGGGCTGGGGAAGGGGCGGGGCTCAGCCTCCTTTCTCTAGTCTGCGGAAGACAAGGAACTGGCCTGGTAGAAAGGGCCTGGCTGGAACAGACAGGTGGGCACCCGGTAGGTAGGCAGCGCCCCCACCATTTATGTGTGGATACCCTGGTCTATGTGCTGCCATATAAACCTTGCAGAGCCTGGAGAAGAGGGAGCCAAACCCTCTTTTCTGCCTCAGTGTCTACGGGACTTAAGAAATTTCTTTCTCAAACTATTCAGAAAAGGGGCTTTGTTCTTTCCAGCACCAGTCAATAGTGAATTGGCATAGTGGAGAGAGACCTGGAATTATAGCAGAAGACCTAGCCTAAAGTTCTACCTTATTCATTGAGTGATCATAGGTAAGCCACTTAAGCTCTCTAAAGATTAATTTTCCTATCTGTCAAATGAGGGTGACAAGAATAGCTGTGCAAGCAAATTGCAAGGTGTCTATAAGGATCAAATAAGACGTTTTCCAAAATGCTTTTCAAACCATGGAGCACAAGAGAAGTGTTTATCCTCATTATTATCGTCATTGTTCATCTCCCTGGGTCTTTTAGATGGAATTTACATATCATGCTATTGATTCTTTCCTGGGTAGCGTCATTCAGAACATTGCACAGCATTACTGTCTCTGGTAACTCAATCAAAGTATTGGGATGTTAACTCATCTGCTGAGGGCTCCATGAATACATCTTTAGGACAATTCTGGGAGGTGACAGGAATGTGTGAATCACACATTCCTCGCACTCTTCCCACAATGTTTTCAGTCTTCCCCTAGGTCTCCATATGTTGCAAACTGTTCATGCAGGCAGGTTAGAGCTTAGGTACACTTGGTATGTTATTACAAACATTGTACTTGCATTTTTATGAATTACTGTTACGACTAGAAGATGGGAGTCTGAGGGCAATGTTATTTTTGTCTCCTGACAATGTTTCGGTTCCAGGACAATTCTTTTTTGAATTCCCTAAGACATCTCTCCTGAGGTCATTTGTAATAGGAACATCTATCATGTGAAAGATATTGAGATTCCGATGGATAATTCCAGTCACCAGTTCATGTCTTGCCCAAGTATTGATTAGGTACTAAGGTTTTAAAACCTGCAGTGAAGAGTTGTTCAGTTCCTACCACTTCCTTCCATAGTCTGTGCTGATTGCTAAATCTGGACTCCCGAAGCAAAATCTGTAATTTCAGCTGACAATGATCCGAAGTGGGATTGCCATCAGAAATCTCCTCCGTTTCTATGAACAAACCCATATGATGAGCATGTGCTCTATGGTTCTCTGTACACACACTGTTTGATGCAATCCTATGGATTGTCAGTTATGGACTCCATCTGGACTCCACTCTTGGATCTTTGCTATGTTATAGGATTCCCCTGGAGATTGACCACTTTTAGATACACTGGACACATCCAGGCTTGATAATCTCTTTCATTTTTGTTGATTAATTATTAGTATTGCTAAGTGAAGTGTTATGACTCCGTATTCCACATGTATTTCTGTCTGTTTTAAACTTGTTTAATATGTGCCTTTAATGAGAAGAGTTGATTTTTGTGTGTTACTATTAGGTAGAATTTTTTAGGATACTTTGTAAGCCTATTGTCCATTTTTGCAGAAATGGGAGAGTCTTTCTACATTCCGCCCTTCTGGAAGGGATCTGAGAAACAGGAAATGTTCCCCATGATGTGGCAGGCAGAGGGTTCGAAGGGAGAAGGATGACTCTGAGAGGTACAGGCATGGCTATAGCTGAGGTAGTATGGGAGCTACTGTGGTTATGACCACATAAAACAAATGCTGTGTGGAGCTCCGGCCAAGGTAGGCTTCCTCACCTAAAAGCTCCCTATGTATGCTCAGGAGAAAACTGAAGCTTCTTTCACCCAGAATGATTTCCTTTAGCAGTACAGAGAAAGGATTCTCACCAAAATACAAGGACTTGTTGAATGTTTTAACAAGAGTTCCCTCCTAATTTTTTTCCCCATAACCTTTCTTTTGGGGATATCAGCTCCATAAAGAAGGGGTTTCATTGTTTTCCTGAAAGGCATCGATAAAAACAGTTTTCAGTTAGGGATTGAGTGACTGCTATCACTATGGTTCCCCAATGGCCAGAGTACACACAGAGTAAACATACAAGTGTATACAGGAGTATCTCCATTGTTATATTGCACCCTTGCAGCAGGACTGAGACTTCTAGCCAATGGTAGAGATTGCCAAGAATGACACCTCACGTTCCACTGTCCATGTTTACACCTGGTACAGATGACAGATGAGGGGCAACAGATGACAGTCCTGCTGAAATGGGCACAACGTCTGGAGAAACGAATCTGGGCTGCTCATCACTAAGGCAGCACAAGTCTAGAGGGAGCAGTGGGAAGGTAACCAGTATCAAAAGCCTCATGGTGGGAACCCTGTGACTGAGTCTATCACAATCACACACATACCTGTGCAAGAATCCTGGCCTTTCAGTGCTTTAGATCACACCTTTTTAAGAGCTTTCACCCAATTCAATAATGCAAGCAGTATAAAGAGCTTTGCATCTGACATCTCATTTCATTTCATTCAACAACAGAATACTCTGTCACCTTCCTAGTTAGGATCACCCCAGAACTGAAAGTTTTGTCACTTTTTTCATGATTCATATCTCAAGATAGTGTGCACACAATTCAAATTCCTGCAGTGACAATATCGGTGATCTACCCACTGAGACATGGGCTAAGACAGGAATGTGATGAAATGGTAGAACTTGGTTTTTCAAGTGGGGATGCTGGCACAATAATGTGATAATGTAACAGAAGGGACTCAACATCATGTACAGAGGGATGAGACCATCTCTCATTACCTTCCAACTAGCTCATTTAGGAGTTCCACTAGACATACTTGTACTTGTACATAGCCCCTGACTGGCTTTTCAAGAAGGGCACAGAGGGCTCCATAGGAGGGGGATATTTTCATTAAATCGGATAAGAGGAACTTGGAGGAGTGAGAAGCCCAAGGAAGATCAGCACTGCATGGGACAGCTACAGGCTATGGAGCTCTCCTGACACTGCAGAAATTAAAAATTAAAAGACTAATTAATTGAAAATATAAAGGATGCAATATATACAAGTGAACAAATAGAAGTGTTTAATAGAACCAAAGAAAGAAGTTGGGCAAGGGGAAGAGCAGAACATACTTTTGATAAAAAAAAAAAGATAGAATAAGGAAAAATAATTTGCCAGAAATTTGATAGGACATCAACACCTCACACCACCTATCAAATTAAACTACAAATAGATACATGAATTAGGTTTAAAAGTGGAATCAACAGCAAATTAGAGGAACAAGGAGGAAATTAATTTTCATGTCTATGAGAGGAAGAGGTCATGACAGAACAAGCAACAGAGAGAATCACAAAAGTTAAAATGGATAATTCTGCTTCCATAAAGTTGAAATGTTTTTGCACAAACAGATGGAATGCAATTAAATGAAGAAAAAGATCACTCTGAGGACTGTTGTGCATACAAGATATAGAAGGAACTGATCCCACTTTCCAAAGTTAAGACCTATTCTCCAATAGGTCAAAGGAACAGGAAGTTTTCAAAAGAAGAAATATAAGCTAGCAATAATCCTTTGACAAAATGCCCCAAATCCCTCCCAGTGAGAGATGTTCACGCTAAAACAACTCTTTTCTTTCCATCGGCAAATCATAGAGTTTCATAGGTTCTGGGATCATCCCTTCTTTCTGTTCAACAACAACATACCTAGCAACTTCCCTTTCCCACATTCTGGTTGAAACCAAAACCAAAGTAATATACCCTTTAATTTAACCATACGAGACAAAGAAGATACTATGGAGAACGTGAGAGAAATAGTTCCTAGACTATCTCCTCTCTCCCCAGCCCCAAAATCAAGCCAAGGATGGGAGGAAGAAAAGATAGAAATGTCAACCTAAGGAGGGGAGAGAGGGTGTGCCCCCAGAGGCTTCTCCCTGCTGGCCTCTTTGTAGGGTTCAACTTCCTTTACCCAAGTTATCCAGGAGGTCTGATCTCAGAGGATGACTTTGCTTGTTCTCTCTAGGACTGAGTTCCCGAAGGAATCTTCAGTCAGAATGACCTTGGCCATCCTCCCTCAGAGGTGTGCACCCAGAGCCTCTCGAAGTCTGAGGTCCTCCAACCTCATCTCCAGCCTCACCTTGACTTTGGCCACGACCTTGATAATTATCTGCAGCTCTGAACTCCCAGGAGGTAACTCCTGTCCTCTCTTCTCCTCTCAGAGACCTACCTTGTCCAGGCCAGGACCAGGCTAAGGACCAGTGGTCAGAGTTGGACGGCAACCAGAGACCAACCTTGACCTTTCTTCCCAAGCCTGACCCCCGGAGAGTTTCCTTACCCTCTCCGTTCCCCTCCTCCTCCCCCTCTCCCTCCTCTTGCCCTCCTGCTCCATCTCTTTCCCCTCCCCCACCCTCTTTCTCCCCATCCTATTTGTTATCCCCTGCCCCTTCCCCTCCTCTCTCTCCCTTTCTTCCTTGCCTTCTGCCTCTCCCTCCCCAAAATTGACTTTCGCCATGACCTTGTTGAATATCCTCAGCCCTGAACTCCCAGGAGGTAACTCCTCTCCTCTCTTCTTCTCTCAGAGACCCACCTTGACCATTGTCAGTATGACTGACACCACCTTACTCCTCCTCCTCTTCGTCTTCATCCTCATCCTTGTCTTCATCCTCATTATTCTCCTCTTCATCTTCATATGTTTCTCCTCCTCCTATTCCCTGATGATGACGTTGAAGATGATGTACCACCCTGAACTCCCAGGAGGAATCTCCACTAAGTTCGACCTCGACCATTCTCCTAGTGCCTGACCACCAAGAGAATTTCTCCCCCCCACAAATGTCATCGAATGTATTCTAGTCTCAGATTCAGTGAAATTTATTATTATTTACTATTGTTACTTCCATACTATGCAAGTTAGGGAGTTTGCTACTGGTCCAAATTACCTCAATTATCTGATTTGAAATTGGTTAAAGAAAAGTGCCTGACATTAATTTGGTAATTCATTCTATTGGAAATATTGTCAGAAACTGTACCATTCTTTCATGTTTTTGGGATCTGGAGGTAATTGTTAAAAGACTGACATAAATATGTGGAGAAAATCAGTAGCAGATTAGTCACTGTTAGGGCGGTAATATTTTAAGATTTCAGGCTCTACCCCCATGCTTAGTTTGCAGTGCATTGTTGTGACCTCATTGAAAAACTAGAAAGATGGCAAAGGAAAAGATTTTTATTTTTTATTTTTTTAATATTTTTTTAAAATTTTTATTTTATTTATTTATAAATGTTCTACAATCACTTCCTTAAAATTAAGATTTTATACCCTTACCCCCCTCCCTCCCCATGACAGCAAAGAATTCTGTATAGGTTCGACATATACTTTCCTATTGAGCATATTTTCACTATAGTGATGTTATGTACTCACACTGACATAAGTGGAAGAAATCATA
>JAQQSK010006233.1:0-14536 GCA_028658325.1 Potorous gilbertii
ATATGATTTCTTCCACTTATGTCAATGTGACTACATAACGTCACTATAGTGAAAATATGCTCAATAGGAAAGTATATGTCGAACCTATACAGAATTGTATGCTGTCATGGGGAGGGAGGGGGGTAGGGGGGGAAGGTGTGGGGGTATAAAATCTTAATTTTAAGGAAGTGATTGTAGAACATTTATAAATAAATAAAATTAAAAAAAATAAAAAAAATAAAAAAAAAACTCAAGTGAATCCTTACTCCCCCCCAGTTATAACCCAAACTCTGCCACCACCAGTGAATAATATCTACAGTGCTAATAAAAAGAATAGCAATTATTACTTGTGGTACAAATCTGGCTAGAGAGGGAACAAGACACACCATCTCTTGACTTTAGGTGATTTTACTAGTTGTCCTTTATTCATGGAATGTTCTCCCTTCTCATCTTGGCTTCCAGGCTTTCTTGGTTCCTTCAAATCCCAGTCAAAATCTACTTTGTCAATTATTTCCAATTTCTCTTCTATTTAGTTTGTTTGTAAGTAATTATTTACATTGTTTCCCTCATTAGAGTGTAAGCATCTTGAGGGCAAGATTTTTCTTTGTATCCTTGGTGCTTAGCAGAATAACTGGCACATAGTAGGCATTTTAAAACTGTTTGTTGACTCTCGTCACTCAGTTCTCTTATTTATATTGGTTTACAATTCCTTCCGGATGTAGTAGATATTAACCAATCTTCCCTTTAGTCACCCAGGCATGACTTTGGGATTCATTTTCCTGATCATGAACTCTAGGGCAGAAAAGCTGTCCCTAGTGGAAGAAAGACAAAAAGGAAGCATGACTGCCTTCGACAGAAAGTGCAGAATAAATCTGATGGGATATTAGATATTAGGCAAAAAGTCCTCTTCCCTACAGTTCTATCTACTGTGCCACAACTGGCTGGCTCAATGGATAAAGCATTGGGCTTGGAGTCAAGAAAACCTGAGTTCAAATCTGCCCTCAGTTAACCTCTATTTGCCTCAGTTTCCCCAACTGTAAATGGGGATAGTAACAGCACCTACTTCACAGGGCTGTTGTGAGAATTAAATGAGATAATATTTCCAATTTTTTAGCACAGTGCCTGGTACAGAGTAACACTATATAAATATTTGTTATTATTCTTTCCTAAAAGCACTGAGGTTTCACTGTTGTTTTTCTTGTCTTTAATGGCATTTGGTACAGCAACTTATCTTGAGCCCTTTTGTTCTTTTTTAATCCTCATATTTCATAGATGTCAGATCTCTTGACACAGGGACCTATGATAAAGACTCATCAAAGTCTCCGTTAGGCTGTGTTTATAAGCACTGAGCTGCTGCTGTCATCTGTTCCCCCTGTAAATGATGGCTCTTCAGTATTTGGCTTCATCCTTTCTCATTAGTCACTGTTTCTCTATCATTTATTTCTGGCTCAAGCTCTACTACTTTCTGTTTTCTTTACTTTTCATGAGAGCAAATAGTCTCATCAGCATTTCAATATTAGCAAAAATGCTCAAAGATTTACAACTGTACTAAGAATTACAGGTTTTATTTAGAGTGATATTTAATTTGAAATCCTCCTCTGCTTCACAAATGCCACTGACAAATTTCATATGTACAAAAGAAGATGGATAAAGACAGTTCTATTTTTTTCTTAAGTTTGGGATGTACTCCCCCTCCCTTCTTTTAAGAATTTTCTTCTGGGGTGGTAGAACTCATTTTTTCAAATTACAGCTGAGGTGCTCAGGCAGTCAGTTTTGGACTAAACTTGAACCTTTAGGAGTTGAAATTCATTTACTTCTGGCAAAATGTAACTTCCTGCTTCTAAGAATAAAGGCTTGAAAAGACTTATTAAAAGGAGGCTCCACAAGGACTTCTTAAACATCAAACAGGTCTTACAAAACAACATTCTGATGAGTTAAGTGCACATGAATTAGAAACACATGTACTCAATTTTCCTTAAAATACACATGGGCTTAAAAATTAAGGAGGGAAAAAGACACTTGGCAAAATTCTATTTTAGGTCTGACCAAATCCAAACCATTTGAAAAGTCAGTCCAAGACATGGGACAAAAGGCTGATTAAAAATACTTAAACACTTTTGGACAACATTGAGTAGGTTTTAATTTTTTTTTTTGATGATTTAAGTTTATGTGAATAAGAAATACTGGATATGGTTTAAATTTTTTCCTAAAATTAAAGGAAAAAACCCTGGGAGCAAAATGCTTTCAGATTCCTTCTCTCATTGCCCTCCCTTTTTCCCTTAGCCCCCATGACTCTGAATGTTGGGGAATGGTTTAAATGTCTTGACTATCTACAAACAAGGACAGGAAAGCCTGGAGAGAACCCAAGACTAGGTTCATGGGAGTGGTATGAATACCTGGCACCTTGGTTCACACCCTAGCCAGCAAATAAATCACCTAACTCTTCTACTTCCTCTACAACAGAGGAATTATGGCATTTGTTCCCCAGACCCTTTATAGACCTAGTGAGAGATAACTGGATAACACCTGTCAACTTATGCATAGAATGTATCATTCCATAATAACAAATGTTTCTATAATGGTTTATGGTTTACAATGTGCTTTATGTACCTTTCATAATTTGATAATATGGGTGTCATTATCCTCATCTATAAGATGAGGAAACTGAGGCTCCAAAATGTTATATGACTGATTCACGTTTGCACAGCTGGTCAGTATCTGGGGCCAGAATCAAATCATTTTTCTTCTTTATTCTGGTGGGTACAGTGTTCCATCTCATACACCATACTTCTTCTATGAAGGGTTCCACCTCTGAAGGACGGTGGTAGTTCTCATCATAATGTCAACAGTCTTCTTTCAAGTGTAGGAACAACACATTATGGGTCATTTCTTCCGGATTCCAGCATTCAGCCTTCTGCCACATAGTAGGCAATAAATGCTTGCTGCTTTGTCTGAATTGACTAACTCTATCTGACCATAGCAGGAGGTAGCTTGGTGAGGGAAGTGCACAAGTTCTACAGCCAGAGGATTATACCCTGTGATGCTTACTACCTTTGTGAGTTTGGTCAAGCCCTTTAAACCCCCTCTATTTTAGTTTTCCTCATCTGTAAAAGAAGAGAGCTGGACTGGATGACCTTGGAGGTCCCTTCCAGTTCTGAATCTGAGCTCCCCTGTGATCTGTAGCAGACTGAAAAAGTCAGAGACATTTTTTACCCAGGTGGAAGGACTGGTATCTATGGGTGTTGGGTTTTTTTTTTTTGCCATATGGTTTTACCATCCAAATTGGCCATGGGGAATCTGACCCAAACACCTTTTTCACATTGACAGGATTTAGATACAATCATATGAAAGAAGTACATAAGACCAAAACAGAGAACCAAGCAATAATTACTTTAGGAACACACAGTCCTATGAGCTGAGACTTGTAGGAAACACTAAGGGTAATAAAAAAGGTTTCATTTTCTTTTCTTTTCTTTTCAAACTATGTTTGGCACTATGAGAATAAGGGAGGGATGGACCCATATCTTAGAGCAGATGGTATACTGTTAACAGATGACAGGAAGCAAGTAGAACCACTCAACTGATATTTTGTTTTATCTATCTAGGAAAATAGTCTTCAGGCTAGAGAGGATAGAACAAACACAGATTAGAGAGAATTAAAACGGAAAGTGAACAAGAGTCCTTGTAGTCAAATAGCTTCTGCTGGTGTTAAATGAGTTCAAATCTCTTGCCCCAGACAAGTTATATTCCAGGGCATAAAAACCCTTTAGAGATGACAGAAGAACCACTGTTGTAATCTCTGAAGATATAGGATGGATAGACAAGTTTCCTAGCTCGCTCCAGGGCTCAGTTTAAGTGGAGCCTTACTCAAGAGGCTTTTGTTGATACCCATTGGTTTGCTGGTAAAATTTAACAAGTTACTCTTCCCCCGGAAAGCATGTAGGGTCTATACACTTTTAGGTTTAATCTACATTATTAACATTATCTCTATCACTCTATTTTCTAGACCATCAATAAAACAATAAATCAAACCCTAATTTGTAAAATTTAACAGTTTCTGAGGTATAAATGTTTACGTTGAAAATTTAACAATTGATTCTTGAGACATGATATAAGCAGGCTTCAGAACAATCTCAGGGATACCCTAGTTCTTACTAATCTTCCTGACATCAGCAGTTATTCTGTATGTAAATATATGCACACATATAAGTACACATGTGCATGTGCATTCACACATGAGTGCACATACATATATACACACAACACACATGTATACACTATACACATATAGTTATATAGGTGCAGAAATGTTTATGTGTATATATACATGTAGTTTATATATAATTTGTTGTTGTTTGGCTGTTCAGTCATGTCTGACTCTTCATGACCCCATTGATCATAGCATGTCAATGATGTTCATGGGGTTTTCTTGGCAAACATACTGGAGTGGTTTGCCATTTCTGTCTTCAGCGGATTAAGGTAAATAGAGGTTAAGTGACTTACCCAGGTCACATAGGTAGTAAATATTTGAAGATGGATTTGAATTCAAGTTTTCCTGATTTCAGACACCACATTCTACACCAGTAGATATATGAATCACCTAGCTGCCTTCAAAGCAGAAGTTACACACACACACACACACACACACACACACACACACATATGTATGTGCATATTATATGTGTACATATACAAAATCTATATGCATATATAATATATTATGTGTATATGTATAGCTGTATATAGATACATATGCATACATGCGCCACACACACACACACGCACATACTGACATTGACTTAGAATGTCTTTCTGCAAACTCCATGAAGCCCAACTGTCACACTTGTGTTTATATTTTAATCCCCGGCTGCTGGCACAGTATTTGGCACAGAGTGGATGCTTAAAAACTATTTGACTGACTGTCATAATGAAGAAAATGATAAACCTGGAAACCTATATACCAATGAACTTTAATTAAACCCCCACAGAATTCCAAAATAAATTTTGAACAATTGAAACTACTTAAAAAAGGAAATGGGTAATTGTGTGTGTGTGTGTGTGTGTGTGTGTGTGTGTGCGTGCACACATGTTCATGTACCTCAAGTTCAGTGAAAAGAAATTATACCAAATACCTTGTAAATAATTTTTTATAGTGTTATTGAATCAGTTCATAGCAACAGACCCTAAATGTATTATATTTAAACCAATCTGACATAATATTTATTTACTATCACTATATGCAGGGCACTTGTATGATGACATGATATAAAATGCATGGTATCTGTCTTTAAAGATAACACTTTCTTGAAAGGGAAGCAAATACCTTTAATAGGAGTTAGAATTTGATGTCAAATTTTGAGTGCACAAGAACTCTAAATTCTAGGGGCATCAGAGAGGTTACATATACAAGGAGGAGACACTGAGACATCTGAGTTGGGCTTTAAAAAAGAAAATTATGGAATCCCATAGTTGGAAAGTAGTTCAAAGGCCATCTAGTCTAATCTAAGCCTGAAGAAGAGCTCCTTGGAGGATGCAAGGCTTATACTTGGGCTTATAAATATCAAAAGGAATAGCATATTGTACATAATAGATTTTCAGTTTCTTGTACCATCATCTTTTTCATTATTCTGCATTATGGAAATTCTTGCTTTATTTCTTAAGCTCAGAATAAAACAAAAAATATCTTAAAAATATGAAATGAAAGAATTTTAGTTAGCCTGACTAAAATATATCTGGGGATCTTTGAATCCCAAATAGTGGAATAGAAGCTCAACGTATGAATCAATGTTGTGAGATAGCAGCCCGGAAATGCAAAAGCTAAGGGCACAGCACTTACCCAGTGGTCCTACAGATACTAGTTGTTTAGTCTTTTCTGTTGTGTCTGACTCTTCATGACCCCATTTGGGGTTTACTTGGCAGAGATACTGGAGTGGTTTGCCATTTCCCTCTCCAACTCATTTTACAAAAGAGGAAACTAAGGTAAACAGGGTTAAGAGATTTGCCAAGGGTCACACAGAATCAGAGGCAAGATCTGAACCCAGATCAAGAAGATTTTCTTACGCCATGCCTAAATTTACTGTTTTGTAGTTCTAGACACTGCTCCTAGTTCTTCCCTCTACATCTCAATAGAACAATTCTAATCCCCTTCCACGTGATAACCCTTTAAATACTTGAAAAAACCTATCTTGATTTCCTAAGCTTTTATTTTCCCACTATTTACCATGTGGATTCCTAAGTCAGCCTCTCATGACTGACTGTGGCTACCCAACGTTATCTTCTGGAGTAGACCTGGCACAACATCATACACAGATAGGAGAATTTCATGGACTTTCTCATCTACAAGCAATCCTTCCAGTTGGACTTTGCACAGGAAATCATACATGATCTTGGCAAACAGTCATGTTGAACATGTCTCCCTACTTAAGTCTTATTTGATATGTATACCCAGAGATGGTAGAACAGAGATCAGTTTGTGGTTGTATCTATCAAGGACTTAGTATATATCCAAGAGATAAGGACCTTGGGGAAAAAAGTGAAAACAATAGCAAACCTTGGCTGTGTTTCTTCTACAAAGTCAAATGCTTTTTAAATTGTTTTTTTTTTTTTTTGTAATTAGGAGACAAAAAGGGCAGGATCTTTTGTTATTCAAACCTTTCATACAATGGTGTGACTGGCCATTTGACCTGCTGTAGAAAATTATTTGTAAAAGGCTACCTGTTCCTAACCAATACATGTTTATATGTTTATGTGTGTTTTAAATCAGAGGTGCTCTTGATATGTATATATCTCATAAAGGCATTAGAGAAGTGAAAACATTTCAATATGGGTTTATAGTTTATGTTTTCTCCAATTTTCCTCAAGATAAACTGGCTATGACTGTTTTCTATTATTCTGGAAATCTGTGTTCTTGTATCCTCTCCAAAATTAATTTTTAGGTAAAATGAACAAACAAATTACTGCCTCATTTTGTACTTGGAGTATATTACTTCTCTCCTGAGGGAAGACTTGTATATTTCACCATTAGGCTTACCAAGTCAAACTTGGTCACTGCTTTAGCCAGAGTCTGATCAGAGTCTTTCTTTCTTTCTTTTTTTTTTTATTAAATTAATTTATTTATTTAACTTTTTCCATTCATTTTCACAAAATTTTGGGTTCCAAATTTTCTCCCCATTTGTCCCCTCGCCCCTCCCCAATACACTGAGCATTCTAATTACCCATATCACCCATCTACCCTCTCTTCTTTCATCCCTCCCTTCCCTTACCCCATCTTGATCAGAGTCTTTCAATATATTTTTTTCTCTTTCATGTTATTCTGGCCATCAATCAAGGATTCTTAAACTTTTTGTGTCATAGATTCTTTTGGCAGTCTGATGAAACCTCTGAACCTCTTTTTAGACTAATGTTTATAAATTCATAAATTAAAAGCATAAAATAAAACACATAAGATTCCAAAAGAGACCAATTATCCTGAAATAGTTACTATTAGTCTATTATATATCTATCTCCTATCTATCCATGTACATATCTATATGAATCTCTCTCTCTCTCTCTATACAAATATATAAATGTTCACAGACTGTAAATTAAGAATCTCTGGTATAGTTTCCCTAGTTCTGCTTACTTTGAACTACATTATTTTATATGGCTTCCCAAGACATTTTTCCTTGAATTCTTACCTGTCATTTCTTGTGAAACAATAATATCATATATTTGTGAATTGTATTATACCTTGTTCACCATTATCAAATTGAGGGATACATTTTTGTTTCCAGTTTTTTTTGTTGTTGTTGTTGCCACAAGAAGTACTATGTAAATGTACTTACATCTTTAAGACCTTTATTTTTGACTTTCACTTTCTTGGAATATACCAGATCTCATTTTGTTTTCTGTATCGGGTCCAACTTCTATTCTTGACTTAATATTTATTGCTATTTAAATTTTCTCCTGTTGTACACCAAGAATTAAAAGTGTGAATCTAAATATGGTGCTTATACCATCTTGGATGATGACAATAGATGACTAGAGAAATGATGTAGATAAATTCTATTTCTTGACTCTATATTATCTGTTTTTCCATAACATCTATGAATGCTTTCAGAAAAATGAGGTTTAGCTGGGTTTCATGGTAAATTTTCTACAAGACTATTTTCTACTTTGAATTTTACTGTTTGGAAAATAGTATCATTAGTGTAATGGGGAACCTGAACCCCTCTCACTCTGAGTTGGCATTAAGTTAAGAACTTCTAGTGAGCATAGCAGGCGACAGGCCAATGAGCCCAATTTGTATGAGAATGTATAATGTGCTTAGCTGATGCTATCTCAGTGTAGAATGTAGGTAGCTGATGCTATCTCAGTGTAGAATGCTATCTCAGTAGGAATGTAAGTAGACCTGCTCTAACTGGTTCCTGTCTATTAACAAACTGGTGAATAGGTGCCTCCATGATTGACTATGTGTATTGATAATGCATTTTTGCTTATTGTTCATCTAATTTTGCTTCTTAATGGGAAAATTTTCCCATCCACTAATAGTTCCATATGACCTGCTTAAGTCATATGAAAGCTTGAGTCACATGACTCTGGGCCACATGGAGCCTGTGGTGGGAGGAGTTTGCTGAATGTATGGAGCAAGAAAGATGGAACAGAAAGAGGCAGAGCTAGAATAGAGCTGAGAGGAAGTGAGTCATGAGAGCGGTAGGAACTGGGAAGGATGCAGGCAGCTGGCTAGGGTGAGTCAGAGAGCTTGTTTGTGATTTTGTTTAAGGGAAGCCTGCTTGTGACTTGTGTAATGAAGCTGGTTTGTGAAAAGCCTAGCAGGGAGAAAGCTTGGGGATGGTGTTGTCCTCTGAACTGTTATTGTTCTTACATTTCTTTGTTACTACCATGGATTAGGCTTTCTGGTGTCTGAAGAAATATTTTGGTTCTGTCTTCCATGTGGAGAATCTGTGGTATTTAGCAAATCAGAATTGCACTGTGATATTCATGGCCACCTTAGGTGTGGCAAATATCACATTGGTGCAACATTATAACTGTGAATCAGGAACTTGGGGTACTTCAAAAGGCATTAGTTGGGGACTTATAGGAGTCAAGATGGTGGAGTAAACAGGAAATTGTTGTAACTCTCCCATATTCACCAACCATAAAATAGCACCCTGAAACAAATCCTGGAATAGTAGAACCATCAAAAAGATGAGGTGAAACAATCTTTTAGCCCAAAAAATTTGAAAGGTTGGCATGAAAGACCTGTCTTACTCAGGTAAAAGGGAACACAGTCCAGGATATGAAGTATCCCAGCAAACCAGTAGGAGATCCTGAGCTCTAGTGTGGTGGAACAGGCAAATGGAAACAGCAGGACCCCCCACATGCCTCAGCATAGCCAGGAAATGGGCAGCCTCCAGCTCCAAGAACCTCCACATGCTTCAGTCTACCCCAGGCAAACAGACAGCCTTCAGACACCAGATTACCATATGCTTCATCTCAGCCCCAGGCAAACAAATAGATACCAACACTACAGATTCATAAGTGAATAGCCAGACACCAGTCCCAGGACCCCACATATAACCCAGCTGAGCCAGTCAAAAAGGCAACCATGAGCCTTGGGACTGCCACATGCTTCAGTGTACCTTGAGGAAACAGGCAGAAGTCAATGCAAGAACATCCCACCAGTCTCAACACATGCCAGACACCAGCCCTGGTACCTTGGCTCAGCACCAGGTACGCTGCCAGACACTATGACCTCCAAAATCACCAGCTATCTCCCACCCAACCTCCTTAATGCAGCACTAGACACTAGGGTCCCCTGTGGATCTCAGGGCCACATCAGTGCAGCACCAGGTAAATAGCACAAGAAGACTGAGACAGTGTCCCCTCTACCCCAGGAGCAGAGTTCAAATTTAAAAGAAAGGAAAAAGGCCAAAAACATATGAACAAAACACAAGAAAAGAACCTGAACATAGAAAGTTATTATGGTGACAGGGAAGATCAAGATGCAAACTCAGAAGAGGACAACAATGTCAAAACACTGATGGGCACAATGTGTGATGACTAACTTTGATAGAGTTGTCTCTTAGCAATGCACAGGTCCAAGACAACTCCAAATGATTCATGATGGAAAATGATGTCCATATCCAGAAAAAAGAACTATGGAGTTTGAATGCAGATTGAAGCATATTATTTGCTCTTTCTCTCTCTCTCTCTTCCTTTATTTTTTTGTTTGTTTCTTCTTTCTTGTGATTTCTCCCATTGGTTCTAATTCTTCTTTACAATGTGACTAATGTAAAAATAGGTTCAATATGAATTTATATGCAGAGTCTATATCAAATTAAATGCCATCTTGGGTAGGAGTGTGGGGAGGGATGGAAAGAAAATTTGGAATGCAAAATCTTGTGGAAGTGAATGTTGGAAACTAAAAATAAGTAAATTTTTTAAAATAGGAACAATAATCCCCAAATAATAATCCTTTCTAGTATTTCTGTAGGGATCAAACAATATAATACTTGTGAAATACTTTGCAAACCTTAAAGTATTATATGTTTGTTGTTGTTGATATTGTCTTTTCTACTACTCTGCTGCTACTTAATTTTTAGTTGTAGAAACTGAATACCAGTGAGGTTGCTATTTGGTCAGTTAGTAGCATAGCCAAATCTTAGAACTCGGGTGACAGAATACAATAGCCTTTAAACTAGGGGAAAATACATATAGGAAACACCTCAAAGAAAAGGAGGAAGTGGTCTCAAGCCCAGAAATAATTCATGGAAAAGCTCAAAAAAGGAGCTTAAAAATCAAAGAAGAGAGGTAGAAGAAAAATTGGAAAAAGAAATGAGAGAAACAAAAGAATTATAAAAAAGGAGTCAAAAGTTTGAAAAAAAACAACTGCTTAAAAAATAGAATTGCCTAAATGGAATAAGAGGTACAAAAATCTTCTAAAGAAAATAATTATTTAAAAAGTAGAATTTGCCATTGGAAATGGAGATACAAAAACCTACTGAAGAAAACAACTCCTTAAAAAGTACAATTGGTTGAATAGAAAAGGGAGGTATGAAAGCTAACTGAGGAAAACAACTCCTTAAAAGTTAGAATTGGGCAAGTGGGAGCTAATGATTTTATGAGACATCAAGACACAGTTAAACAAATTCAGAAGAATGAAAAAATAGAAAATAATATCAGAGTCATTGGACTAGTTAAAAGGCATAATCAAAAGGAGGACCTGGACAGCATTACTGAAGAAATTATCAAGGAAAACTGCCCTGATAGCCTATAATCAGAAAGCAAAATAGGCATTGAAAGAAGCTAATGATCATCTCAGGAAAGGATTCCCAAAATAAAATCTCCAAGGAACATTATAGCCTAATTTCAGAACTGTCAGGTCAAAGAAAAAGTACTTTAAGTGGTTGGAAAGAAACAATTCAAATGTTGGGGAGATACAATCAAAATTACACAGTATCTAGCAGCTGAAACATTAAAGAGTCAGAGGTCAAGGAACATGATATTCTGGTAGGCAAAGCAACTATGATTATACCCAAGAATCACTTACCCAGAAAAATTGAATATAATACTTCAAAGGAAAAGAAACGGCTATTCAACAAAATAGAATGATTTCAAGCTTTCATACCAAAAACTTGATCTCCACAGTCAAGACCCAAGAGAAGTACAAACAGGTAGAAAGGAAAAGAAAACATAAAGAATTCAACAGAGCTAAACTGTTTACATCCTTACACAGGAAGATGATACTTGTAATTCTTAAAATATATACACACATACATATATATAATCACTAGTATTACAGCTGGAAGGAATATACATATACAGAGAGAATGAGTTTAAAGTGAATTTGAGGAAATGACATAAAAATAATTAAGAGATGAAAAGAGGAGTACACTGGCTGCAAAAGGAAAGGAGAGATAGAATGGTGCAAATTATTTCACATGAAGGAGTGTGATAGACCTATTACCATAGAGAGGAAGATGAAAGGGTGGGTGATGGGCATCGCTTGAACCTTTCATCACTATTGGGACAAACGGAATAATATTCACAGTCAATTGAATGTAGAAATCTATCTTACTTAACAGAAAGCAAGAGCTGAGGAAAGTGGGGGGGAGGGGATGACAGAAGAGAGGGCATGTCAGGGGTAGTGATAAAAGCAAAACACTAAGGAGGGAAAGGGTGAAAGCAAAAAGAGAACAAAGAGGAGGAAAAATAGGGTGAAGGGAAATAGACAGTAATCATAACTGAGGATATGAATGAGATGAAATCTTCCATAAAATGGAAGTGGATAGCAGAGTGAATCAAAACCCAGAATCCTACAATATGCTGTATACAAGAAACACATCTGAAACAGAGTGTAGGAAAGTGGCTGAAGCAGAATTTATTATGTTTCAGCTGAAGTTAAAAAAAAAGTAGCAGGGATGGCAACTCTGATTCAGACAAAGTGAAAAAAAAAATCAGATCTAATTAAAAGAGTTAAGGAAGGAAATTGCATCTTGCTAAAAGGTACCATAGACAGTGAAGCAATATCAATACTAAACATATATGCACCAAGTGGTATAGCATCCAAATTTTTAGAGAATTTAAGTGAGTTATAGGAAGAAATAGACTGCAAGACTACACTGGGGATTGCGGGAGAGGGACCTCAACTACCCACTCTCAGATCAAGATAAATCAACAACAACAACAAAAAAGAAACAACAAGAAAGAAACTATATAATATTAGAAAAGTTAGGTATGACAGACCTTTGGAGAAAACTGAATAGGAACAGAAAGGATTAAACCTTTTCTCAGGAACACATAGCACTCACACAAATATTGACCATATATTAGGACATAAAAACCTCAAAATCAAATGTAGAAAGGCAGAAATATTAAATGTATTCTTTTTGGATAATAAAAGAATTACATTCAACAAAGGGAAATAGGAAGATAAATTGAAAATTAATTGGAAATTCAATAATCTAGGCCTAAAAAATAATCTAAAAAAATCCAAGTCTAAAAACATATCACAAAGCAACCAATAACTTCATTAAAGAGAATGACAACAATGAGAAGAAAATTGAGGGGATGCAGTCAAAGCAATACTTAGCAGAAAATTTATGTTTCTAAATTCTCACATTACTCAAATGGAGAAAGAACAGATCAATGAATTGGACATGCAACTAAAAAAACTAGAAGAGAAATAAATAAATTAAAAATCCCCAACTGAGCACAAAATTGGAAATTCTGAAAATCAAAGGTGAGATTAATAAAATTGAAGGTAAAAAAAAAACTTTTTGAGCTAATAAGTAAAACTAGGAGGTAGTTTTGTAGGAAGAAAACCCCAATAATATAGACAAGCCATTGTTTAATTTGATTTTTAAAAAGAAAGAAGGAATCCAAATGTCCAGTATCAAAAATGAAAAGGGTGAAATCACCACCAAAGAAGAAATTAAAACAATCATCAAGAAATACTTTACCCACTTATGTGCCAATAAATCTGACAATTTGAAGAAAATTGATAAATATTGAAAAAATATAAATTACTGAGATTAACAGATCAGGAAACAATGTCTAAATAACCTCATCTTAGAAAAAGAAATTTAACAAGACATTAATGAACTCCCAAAGAAAAAATACCCAGGGCCAGATGAGTTCAGAAGTGAATTCTACCAAACGTTTAAAGAACGATTAACTCCAATATGATATAAACTATTTGGAAAAAACATAGATGAATAAGGAGTCCCACCAAACTCATTTTGTAACAAACATGGTGCTGATACCTAAACCAGGAAGAGCTAAAACAGAGAAAGTAAATTATAAATCTATTTCCCTAATGAATATCGATGCAAAACTTTTGAACAAAATACACCAGATAAAATTTATATCAGGAATGCAGGGTTGATTCAATATTAGGAAAATTCAACATAACTGATCACATCAATAACAAACCAACAGAAATCATATGATTATCTCAATAGATGCTGAAAAGGCTTTTGAGAAAATGCAACACCCTTTCCTAGTAAAAGCACTAGAGAGCATAGGAATAAAAGGGAGCATTCCTTAAAATGATAAGCAGTATTTATCTAAAACCATCATCAAGCATTATCTGTAAAGGGGATAAGCTAAAAACCTTCCTAATAAGATCAGGCTGAAGCAATGGTTCCCATTATCACCATTATTCAATTTAGTAGTAGAAGTGTTAACTATAAAAATAAAAGAAGAAAAAGAAATTAAAGGAATTAGAAGAGGCAATGAGGAAACAAAACTATCATTCTTTGAAGATGATATGATGGTATGCTTAGAGAATCCTATAGAATCAACTAAAATCTTGAATTAAATGACTTGAAATAATTAACTTTAATAAGGTTGCAGGATATAAGAAAAACTCACATAAATCATCACCATTTTTAGTATGTCTCTAACAAAGACCAACAGCAAAAGATAGAGAAATTCCACCGAAAAAACTGTAAACATATATATATATATATATGTGTATACATATATATATATGTATATATATATATACATATATATATGTATATATATACATATATACGTATATATATATACATATATATACATATATATATAC
>JAQQSK010006234.1:0-14536 GCA_028658325.1 Potorous gilbertii
CATTATATAACATATTGGTATATTGAATATATGTTACATGATGTAGAACATATGCAATACATAGTCTATTACATATAACTATAGAATACAAGCATATTTTTATTTTGTATATATAGCACACATCCATACAAACACTTTGTATATACTTACATATTGTTTCCCTCCAAGAAAACATAAGCTCCTTAAAGTCAAGAATGGTTCATTCTTGTCTTTGAATCCTAAGAATTTAGCATAGTGTCCCAGATATAGCCATAGCCTAATAATACATGTTGGTTGAATTAAATTGTGTTGAGTTAGAGATCTAGATCCAGCACTTTCAGGACTTAGCATCCTGGTCTTGGGTTGCACTCATAAGGAGGACTTTTTAGACAAGAAAGGCAGTGTGGTACAGTGATTAGAAAGGCAACTTCAGAGTCAGGGAAATCTGAGTTTAAATCTTATCTCTGACATATATTGGCTGTATGATCATAGATAAGCCACTTAATATTTTATTATGCTCAAGAAATTTCCACGTCTATAATTTACAGATGGATTGTCAATCTGCACCAGTAGAGGGTTTTTTGACATTGGGAGTTTTGCTGCATCATGAAAGAGTCTAGTCCTTCCTCATAACCCGCTTCTTCCCCAAAGTTACTCATCAAACTCTTCTAAGCCAATCTTGAAAATTAAGTCCAGTAAAGAAAGTGACTCACATCTACCCAGTTCAATTTCTTCCTAGGAACAGCATTGCACAGATAGATATACAAACAAAAAATGATGTCATCCAACTTTTGGCCTGCCATCATTATGAACAAGACTTGACAGGGGAGTGAGTAAGAGACTTTAACAAGCCTATTAAGTCATTCTACAGACCAGAATAGTTAAGGAATATTTAAAGTAGTTTGGGGATATCTCATCTACTTTCTTTAATTCCAAAGGTAACCCAGTTATAAAATACCTCCAAAATTTAATAATCTAGTCCTTCACCTATCTTTGTCATCCATAATTATGCATTCTTTTTCTAATTCTTCTAACAGTTAATTGCTGAGATCCTGGATGAGAGTAGTTTATTGGCCATAGATGGGTATACTTACCACAGGAAGCATTTGGGAATGAGTTCCATCCAATATATTCATTGTACAATGGGAGGGTAAGATCTATGTTTGGCAAAGTAGTTCATAATGTTTGGTACTGAAGGGCTTAGAAGTCCTCTCTCTTTCTAGAGTTCTCACACAACTACCTGTATGTAATGTGTCTGTGCTGGATTACCTGAGTCTCCAGACTGGCTCTCTTCTTTGTTTCCAGGGGTCTTATTCCTTGAAGTTGTTTCCTCCCTTGAGTTACTGACTCTCTATATCCATTTCTGTCTGCAATGTGTCTCCAATTGTGCCTCAAATTGATGAACTTTGAAAAACTGCTGGACTGGATGCCTTCCTCCAGGCAGGTCACTGCCACAGCTGATAACAGAGAGATAGAAATTCCTTCCATCATCTCCACTACCCCCATGCAGGTATCTATTCTACAACTGCTCTCAGTCAACAGCCTTGACTATCTCTCCTTTTCCAGGGTGCAACTATTTAAATTCCCCAAGATCATGTCTAGTTTGTTCACTCAACCAATTTCATTGCTTCCTTTAATTCTGTTGGAGAAAGGTGTTCACGTAGCACTTAGCACAGTGCCTGGCACTTAGTAGGAGCTTAATCAATATTGATTGATTGGTTGATCTATTCCTTCCTTTCTGTGATTATATCCAGCGAGGTGGGGGGAGGGAACCCCTACATTGGCATATAAACTAATACAAGAGGAAAAGCACATGAACAACTTGAGTTTCAAGAAAGGCAGAGCTTATTCTCTTCCTGTGTGACCTTATTCTCTCCCATGGTATACATTATCATCCCTATTGAAGATGTTTCTCAAATGTGTAGTTCCAGCTCCAAACTCTCCTCTGAATTTTAATCCTTTATTTCCACCTGTCTGTTGGACATAGTCTCTCTGATATTCCACTAGTACCTCAAAATAATATAACAAAAATTGAACTCATCAGGATTTGGGTTCAAATCTCACCCTTGTCTGATATTAGACAATATCACTTGACTTCTCTGGTCCTCAGTTTTCTCATCTATACAATAAGAAGTTTGGACTACTTTTCTCTGTCTCATGGCCATCCCTCATGGCCTTAAGCCTGGGTTATTATAACAGTCTCCAAAGTGATCTCCCCACCTGTGGTAGGGAGTTTCTCACTTTTCTGTCCTCATAATAATCCTTCTAATGGGCAGGTCTCACCCTCTCATTCCCCTGCTTAGTGCTTCAATTTGGATACACCAGGACTCTCCACAATCTGGAGCCCACCTACTTTTCCATTCTTATTTCACCTTATTCTCCCTAATGTATTCTAGATTCTAGCCAAACTAGATTGTGATCTCACTATGCATCCCTTCAGGCTGTCTCTCATTCCTGGAATACATTCTATTCTAATCTTTACTTGTTAAAATCCTTCTTTTCCTCAAAGGCTCCAGTGAAGTGGCAGCTCCAATATGAAACCTTAAGAAAAACAACAGTGATCATAAGAGTTTACCTTTACATAGGACTATTAGTTTTGTAAAACACTTTGCATTTGATCTTGACAATAATTCTATGAGGTAGGCTCTAATACTATCCTTATTTCCCAGATGAGGAAACTGAGGCAGACAAGTTAAGTGACTTTCCCAGGATCATACAGCTAGCAAATGTCTGAGGCAAGATTTTAACCCATCTCCCTAACTCCAAGTCCAATACCCTACTCTAGCCCCTTTGCCATCTTACTGAAAGTGTTTTCTTCTTCCCCAAATCTGCCTGGAGAACTTTGTAAATGTTCCCACTTGCCTCCACTCTACCTGTATTATATTTATTGTAGTCTTCTATAGTCTGTAAGCTCCTTGAAGACAGGAACTGTTACTTTTCATCTTCATATTCCCAGCAGCTAATGGAGCGCTTTCTACAGATTTTTACTTTCCACCAACATATTGAATGTTTGTTGAATTAAATTGAATTGACTTAGTTGGTTTGAACTGAATTGAAGGTGGATATGTCTTAGATTCTATTCAAAATATTTTAGTTACTAATATGTAAAACACCATCATGACAACAGACGGCACAGTGGCTGAGGGTGACCTTTTCCGATTGAAGATCCCCAATAGAAAATGTGTGTAATGATTCGTGGGGATGGAGAAGGGGGCAGGGAAATGACAGAATAAGAGATGGAGTCAAGTATTGAGAGCAGGGCTCCCACACTAAGGGAGGAGCACAGTTTTGTGTTCCTGAATCCTCATTTGTAGGATTCCCAATCTACGCAGACTGAATGAAAATCATCTTTTAAGGGCAATTTGTTCTGCCAGAAGATAATTATGTTTTCCTGTGGGCTGTTTATTCACAGGCTTCCATAGGAAGCCTGAATGTGGGGAGGGATTTGGGGGTGGTTGTGGGAAGAGTGGGGGTATTTGGGGGTGTAGTAGGAGGATGCAACAATTGGCAGAATGTTGTTCTTATCAGGGACACACAGGAAAAGAGAGAAACCCTCCTTGTCCAGGGTATGAGCTGCCGGTTTTGTTTTTTCTAGATGTCTTTTTTTTAGTTGAAGGGAGATCCTGAGAAAGATGAATGGCACTGGGAGAGGGAATCTCTGCCAATAGGAGTTAGAGCTGTCTCAGCCCAAACAATTTAAAGTTTAAATTCCCTCTGGACACATGCCCCACCCAGGCTCTTTGGAACTTCCCAGGAATCTCTGCTTCAAAGGAGTTAGCCCAGTTTCTCTCTTTCTCCTCATTCCCACCGCCTAGCCCATCTATGGCGCAGTCCTGAAGAGAGAGAGCAATAGACCATTGGAAGATGCCAAGGTGCGGCTTCCAGTAAAGAATACAGCATTCTCTTTCCCCCTTTTCCCAAAGAGCTAAACCTGAAATTTGGGAAAGATCTCTAAGAGAAGTCTTATTTATTGATATTGGCAGGGATGGGAAGGAGTGTTAGGGAAATTATCTTTCAATGTATTTGGCAAACGAATAATCACAGAACCATAGAATACTAGAGTTCTTTTTGTCCAGCTCTTGCATTTTAAAGAGGAAGAAACAGAGGTCTGAGGCAGGGGATGGTAGAAAGAATGCATTCTAGTAGAAAGAACCACTCCAGGCATAGCCCTGAAATATAAAATCTAGTCATGTTCTTCTAATTAATGGACATTTGATTTCTCTGAATCTGTGCCCTCCTCCGTCACACGGGAATAGTAAAAGCACCCAACTCCCAGGGTTGCTGTGAGGATACTATTGATCAGTCGTTTTCCACTTGCGTCCAACTCTTTGTGATTCTGTTTGGGATTTCTTGGCAAAGATATTGGAGTGGTTTGTCGCTTCCTTCTCTGGTTCAATTTACAGATGAGGAAACTGAGGAAAACTGAGTTAAGTGACTTACCCAGAGTCCCACAGTTAACATTTTAAAAATAAAATGAGAAAATAAGTGTGAAGTGTTTTGCAAACCTTAAATGCTAACTGTTAATGTTATTATTAACTATGGTCCTTATTGTTGTTTTTGTAAAGGGTTTGTAGTAGGGTGGCCAAAGCAGTCATCTAGAGTAAAGACCCTTGGAGTTCACACACTGATTCTGTGTGACCTTGAATATGTTATTTTACTTCCCTAGGCTTTGGTGTCTGCATCTGTAAAATGAAGATGTTGGAAAAGATGACCTCCAAGGCTCTTGTTTTGAACATATTCTTTTTGCATGTTCCTGGAGTCCTCTGTACTTAGAATCTATAAAAATTGGCCATTATGTACCCAGAGTGTACCCGGAAACACACAGATTCTTCTTTGAAAGCAGGAGTGCAAATTTACTGAGCTTATAGAATTAATTTGTACATTGATGATTTGGAAAAAGTTTTAATTCTAGCAACTGGGCAAATCAGTATTCATTAAGATGCAAATTACCTCAGTTTGCCCATTAATCATCCTTCTCCACTCATGAATTATAAATTCCGTCCTCTTTCCTGGCTCCCTACCATCTGTCTGTAGAAATATTCAGGTTTCCCCAATCCTAGAGAAAAATGCACATAGATACACACAGATGTACATATACAAACATAAAACCCTTTTCCTGAGCCCTTCCTTCCCATTTCACTGTAGTTAATTTTTTTCACCTTTCATTCCCAAATTAGATCCAATGTCTTCCCTTCCTCATCAACCATTCACTACTCCACCTGCTGTAAACTGACTCCTGACTCAATCACTCCATGGGGAGTCATTCAGGACTTGATTATTAGCAAATCCAGTGGTCTTTATTTTTAGTTTTCATCCTCCTTGTCCTCTCCACATTACTAATATCACCTTGGAATACCCTGTTCTTCCCTACCTTCAAAGACAGTACAGTCTCCTTGTCCTCCTTCCTCCAAGACTTCTCTCTGTTTGCCTTTGAAAGCTTTCTGTTCTTTCCACAACTCCTTTTTGCTAGTGTTCCCTAAGGTTCTAAATCTTCAGTCTATTTTTTTCTTCTCCGTCCACCCTTTGTCCTTTGGCAATCACATTCATTCCTTTAGCTTGTTATCTCCTTTCATGCAGATAATCTTCTGATGTGTAAATTCAATCCTAACCTCTCTCAAGCTCTAGACCCATATTTCCAACCACTTACAAGACTTCCGTCTACATGTGAATGTTTGCTAGCATCTCAAAGGCAACATATCCAAATGGGAAGTTAACTTTCTTCTAAAAACCTGTTCTTCCTTTTTGTCTCAAATGTTTTCTTCATTGTTACCATCACTCACTCAATATCCCATGTTAAAAAACCTGGTGCTTTTCTTTGATTTCTCCTTCTTCCTTTTTTTCATTGCCCACAAAGCATCTTTGTGTCATCATATCATAAGTGTAGAGCTGAAAGAGTTTTTAGAGGCAATCTAGTCCTTGGATCAGAGAGTTCAACCTGGAAGGGACCATGGAGGCCCCTTAGTCCAGCTCCATAATTTTACAGACAACCAAAAAAGGCATAGGGAGATTAAATGTCTGGTTCAAGACAGAATAGGTAGTAAGAGGTAGAATCATAGAAGCTTGGAGTTGGAAGCGGTCTCTGAGACCATCTAATCTATTCTTGAATGGCATATGAGGAAACATCATCATCATCATCAACAAGCTTTTGCTTAAAGACCTCCAGTGAGGACAGGACCCACCTCATGGGACCCTTTGCACTTTTGAAAAACACTAATTGTTAAGAAGTTGTTTTCATTTGTTTACTTTTTACATCAACCATAAATAAACTTCTGCAATTTTTAGGCAACTCATCTAGTTCTGCCTTCTGGGGCCAGGGAGAACACATTCAGTCTTTTTTCTACGTGACAGTTCTTCAAATATTTGAAAAGAATTCATGTTATCTGTGGTCTCTGGGCCCTCCCTAGAAAGGGGGCTCCTGCTCTGGACTCACATGGACTGGTTTCAGTCCTGATTGCCCATTAAAAAGAGGATTCAAGCAGTTTCTCATCTCTAGTGCCTTATGCTCCCTCCAACCCCGAGTTCTGGGAAAAATCTCTTAATCAAAACTTGGTATAGCCCATTAACAAAATCATTTCTAAAAAGTACTCAACATATGAAATAGATATCAGGTATAGTATAGTTATGTATTTCCTCCATCACAAAAGGAATGCTAAAATACAGCAGTCTTATAATAAATACTGAAAACATAAAACAATAACTCATTACCCCTTTCCTTAAGACATTTTGTGGGGCTGCTGAATTAATATTTCACTTTCACTGTCCTATGCAGCTCACAAGATGGAGATCTTCTGGTTAGCCAAGGAAGGGCTTGGACTTTCTGAGTTCTTTCAGCTGTAGCATTTTCCTGGGGTTCTCTTTCTTCTCCTCTGGAGTTGCAAGAATGGCTCAGGAAGACAGGAGCTCTGAGACTCACGAGGTAGCCACTAAGGTGGGAATTATTTATCTCTCTGGATTCCTGTTAAGTGGCTTGTGCTCAGGGAAAGAAACACAAAACAGAAGAGGCGGCCAGGAACTCTAGGTCCAATGTCAGGCCCAAGCAGGCCAGAGTATGTTCTTGCTGACATGTCTTTTTGGCATCATGATACTAGGGAGAGGAATGGGAGGAGAAAAATCTCCTCCTACCCTGCCTGGAATCCAAAGGAGAGCTGGCAGAGTCCCAAAGCTATTGTATTTAAAATGATGTGGGATAGAAAAGAGGTTTGTTTTGCTTTCCTTTTCTTCTCTTTATTTACCTTCTAAGGGAGTGATTCTTGGCTGAGTCATGTCACCTTTGGCGTAGTCCCCTAGACACAGGGATCAGTAAGGCATGGCCTTATCATCCCAAAGCACAAGGTCTTCAGCAAAGCAAGAGCACATATGTGCTTCATGGGAGCTGCCCTGGCTCAGAAAGTCGGGGTGGGGGCCTCCCCTGATTACCTTGATTAGAGCCATATGGCATGATCTCAAGGCTTTCCATCTTCCTCCTTACATTCTTCTGGATATACTGAAGTTTATCACTATCAATCTTAAAACAATATACTGTGGAGCTTAGCACAATATGGCAAATATTGCTTGACCTGAACTGTACAATGGGACAGTATAATGGGACCATCATGAACACTATCTTTAGTCCTTAAAAAAAAAAAGAGCCTTTAGCTGTCTGACCAAGGGCAAATCACTTAAATTCTTCCTGCATTAGTTTCCTCATCAGTAAAATGGAGATAAAAACATCCACCTCATACAGCTATTTTGAGGAGAAAGTGAGTGACTATGTAAAGCGCTTTGCAAATCTTGAAGTGCTAAATAAATTCTAACTTTTACTATGTTCACAATCCTGTGTCAGCTACTTGGAGGCTATGGAGAAATGTAAGTCATGTCCCCTCCCTCAAAAAGTTTATAATCTATTTGGAGAACAAGATACACATACCTGAAAAATTAAGTACCCCCACTAAAAATTAAATAACTAAAAAAGATGATGTGAGCTTGTTCTTAAGTGCAAAAATATGATTAATGGCTACTGTGAATTCAGAAAAGGCAGAAATTTCTATACTGAGGTGTCCTGGGAAGGTTTTCTGGAAAATATGGGACTTAAAAGATGGATAGGACTTGGTTATGAAGACATGGTGGGGAAAACAACATGAACAAAGCATGGAGAAATAATTTTTAAAATAAAATTGTACCGATATCTTTCATATTTTAAAAAGAATAAAAAAAATTCAGGAAATCTAACCAATCACACACACACAGAAAAAAGGCCTGACATTACATTCAGTATTCTGTACCCATGTCTCCACCTCTGCAAAGCAGCAACAGGAAGTACCTTCTCATGTTTCTTATTTGGGGTTTAGCTTGGTGACTATAGTTTCGTAGCATTCAGTTTTGATCGACATTGTATATATTGTTTTCCTGGCTTGTTTTCGTTAGTTTATATAAATTTTCCTGTGCTTGTCTGAATTCTTCATATCCTTTATTTCATACTACACAGTCATAATCCCTTACATTCATGTGCTATGCCATTCCCCAGTTACGGACATCCCCTTTGTTTCTAGCTCTTTGATGACAAAAAAGAGTTACTATAAATATTTTGGCATATATGGGCCTTTCTTTTTGTTTTGTCACTGATCTTCTTGGCATATATGCTTAGCCATGAAATCTCTGGGTCAAAAGGTACAGACGTTTTAGCCTCTCACAGGGAGAGAATGCTAAGGAGATTGAGAAGGGATCAATTCTGGTGGAACAAAAGTGTTTGTGTGGGGGATAGTAATTCCTGCCCTTTCTCCCTTGCTGTCTCCTAGAGATATTGAGGGAACAAATTAGATAATAGCTGTGAAAGTGTTTTGTGCAGGGGAATTACTGTCAAATATGAACTATCTCAATTATCTGCCATTATGGAAGAGAGTAGTATCCTGAATAATACAAGGGTAAGGCTAATCTGAAAGCAAGGGAATTTTTGAATGACTTTAGAAAGCTTTCTATGTGTGTATTTGTGTGTGTGTGTGTGTGTGTGTGTGTGTGTGTGTGTGTGTACATGTGCGCCTGTGCACGTGTTCAAGTACGCATAGATTAGGCTTTCTGGTTAGCTTCAGTTCCTTGAATACAAACTAGTTGGCAGTAGGTGAAGGAGCATGTTCTATGGCATTTTGGGGTACTCAAACAAAATTCAGACTGGGAGACATGCAATTTAAGTTTTAGTACTAATTATGTCACCAACTAGGTGTGTTGCCTTAGGCAAACTATTTAATGTCTGTTAGACTGTGAATTCCTTGAGAGTAGAAACATGTGGCGGGGGCGGGGGACAGGAGGAGGGGATTTGTTTTTTGTGCCTTTCTTTGTGTCTCCAGGACTTAGTTCAGTGCCTGGCACACGGTTGTTACTTAATAAATGCTTGTAGACTTGATTTAACCTTATCAGATGTTAGTTTTCTCATCTATAAAATGATTATATTAATATTTGCCCTATCTTTTTCTGGGGTTGGGGAAATCAAATGAGATGGCACAAGAACTTTGAAAAATTGAAAACATTTTACATTTCTTACATTTGAAACATAGCATTGCTATTTCTCATACAACATTGGTCAAATAATTTAAAGTCTTTGGTTTTCAGTTTTCTCATCTACCAAATGAAGGTTAAATTAGAAGTCCCCTCCAAGCTCTAAATCTATGATCCCATGAGCCTATTATTTAGGATAATCTGAGCATTGACTGCATATAAATATGATTTCTCATGATTGCTTGGCTTCAGTGGTAGATAGCAGATTGAAACGGAATCCAAAGCTCACGTCTCTTAACTTACTCAGTCATTCTGGCTCTTAGGGAACTCTGTGTCACCTAGGTACATTGCCTGCCACAGAATCACCTCTGATGTTTAGTACTCTCCAAATCCCAAGAGGACACTGTAGTTGAACTTGGAAGCAGCTCTTACTTTGTTTTCCACCATAAATGTATTCCCACTATACTATATGAATGACCTTTCTCAGGGCTCTGGGAGAAAGCCAATGTCCTGAGCTAGGGACAAGGACATACACTGAATTCATTTGGGAATACACTATAATGCAAGGCACATGGTTTTGGAAATTGTCAAGGGGACTGAGCATGAGCCAGGATTTTAGATCAACGTGACTTAAATAGAAACAGTGGCAATTAATTATATCATCAGATTTGGTCGATATTTAATCAAGAATGGATGTGCACATACATGTACAACATTTAAAAAATAGGTCTTCAAAATTCTAATTACTATTCCATTGCTGCCATCACTTTGAACATATAAATATTTTTCCTACTGTAGTGACATCCAAGTGTGGTTTGCAGGAGAGGCTGGACCCCTAGATGCAGAGTCCATTGTATTACACAGGCATTGGACATTTCTCATCTCCTTTGTGAGGTAGATGTACAACTTTCCTTTGAAAAACAAGTAACTTAAAGTAGTAATAAATAATTGAACTTTCCATCTGCCATTAGGCCTAGCTTCTTGCTCCTATTACCTGCAGAAAAATTTCCAAGTTTTCCATGAAGCCATGTCATATAAAGATGAATTGAAGGGACTGCACCTTGGAGATGAGAAGATATGAAAGCTGTCTTCAGATATCTAAAAGGCTCTCATACAGAAGACATTTTAGATTCATGTGGCTCCAGAAGAAAGAACTAGGATCAATAGTTATAATTTACAGGGAGGATGAATTTTGGATCAATATGAGGAAGAACATCTGGATAATTAGAACTGTCAGAAAGTGTAACAGACAGGATGGGGTGGGGAGAGATTTATGCACCATGTAAAAGTTAGACTAGATGAACTCTAAGGCTCTTCTAATTTTAGAACTCTATGACTTCACATAGAGGAATAATTTTATAGACTATTTTATATATACAGAGACAAGTAGGGTTTTTTGCCTACCACAATATAGCACAACGAGCCAGTATTTTGTTTCCCCTGCTGAATGTAAGAAAGGTAAAGTAAGAAAGGAAGGAATGGGGTCCAGAAAAGTAGATTGCTTTGACCTCATCTCCTTGACTTTCACCTTTTGTTCTGGCTCAAATTGTTTTTCAGGCCAATCCAGAGAGGATTTGGGGAGCAAAGTGCAATTACTCTCCCAATTTCTATATAGTTCCTATATGTTTTCTTTGGTAGACTCCCCCTTCCCCCAATTAATTTGGGCCACCAGATCTCCATAAAGAGTTAAATAAGAGTTATAAGGAATGGCTAATCCCAAAATATGTAGTCGTATGTGACAATGGATTTAATTCGGCACCAGAAATGACAAATCAAAAGAAAACCCTATTCTCAGCCTGGAGGCATTCAACCCGATTTGTGTCAGGCTGTTCCTTAACTGGTTACGGTAGCACATACTCTGAGTTACAACACAAGAGCTGTCAATCTGCCCTTCTCAGGAGACTTTCTAGTCAATGACCTAGGGTTTGTTATATGGCAGCTGAGATGGCCTGAAAGTGGCTCTAAAGAAATGAATCCCCAAAATTAATACATAGAAAAGCTCAGTAACTCTAAGACCAGTAGAGTAATAATCTAATTTATTTCTCTAAGCTTTGTGTTATCTGCAAATTTGATAAGCGTACCTTTTCTCTCGAGCTCTGCTCCTAACTTTACAGATTTTTTTACCTCCGTTCTCACCCTGCATATGTCTCTTCCCTGTGTCTCCTTCCTCTTCTTTGTAGATTCTAGTCTGAGATCGGCATTTAAGGAGGTAACCAGGCCATTAATGCTCACTTCTTTTCCAGCTCTGCTTCTAGCTCTATGGAAAAACAACAACTTAGATATGACCTGTAATTCTTGATGAAGCCATGCTACCTCTTTTGTATCAGTGCCCCCCTTTTGATTTTTCACTAACCATCCCATTGATATATTATAGGATTTCTCAAGGAGTCAAAGTCAAACTTACTGGTTTATAGTTAGGAGATTTTGGTTTCATCTTCACCCCCCCCCTTTTTTTTATCTAGAGAATGTTAATGGATCTTCCTTCTTATATATTAAAATTATTGACAGGAAGAGGGTAGCCCCAGAATGCAAAGCTACTGATAAAAAATGAAATAAGATACAATTCCTCTTTTTGATGAATTTGTCACTTTAGTAAGGGAAATTGTATTTAAATAAATAACTACAATGCCAATTAGAATACAAGAACTGCAATGGAGGGGTCTAAATGAAGTGATTCTATGTGACTTATAAAGATGAGGCTGCCCCATTCCAATGCCTTTATCCTTTCAGAGTGATGTGGCAGAAAGAACACCGTACTGGGAGTCGAGAGATGCTTTGCCATGAATTGGCTGTATGACCCTGGAGCAGTCACTTAACCCCTCTAGACATAAACTTCCTCTCTTATAAAATAGGGGAGCAGGTTCCCTTCAAATTTAAACAGATGATGCCATGTCTTTAGAACACACCTACAAAGTAAGTCAATACACACCTGTATTGAGTACTGAATACAGTGTTTTCTTATACGCTATATTCCAGCAGTTCAGCCCTGGCTGATACTGGAGCAGGCAGCAGGCCAGATGTGTTTGGTGGTAAATGCCAGACTCATGTTCATTATCGTTGACCCATACAAAGGCAGCACCTTCCACACACATTGAGGGCTTGAGAGAGGAACGGGCAGACATAGCCCCATTTGTGGAAGAACTCCAAATGTAAAGAGGGAAGGAGATAGGACATATAAGCACACAGAGTACAAAGAGAAACCCTTTGCACCTATTGGGAGTCACATGGACAGAGGACACATGAATTTTTAATTATTCTCACGGCTGAATTATCTGTATTAATGGAGGTAAGCAGTAGTATGGATAAAACAAATTAGCAGACAAAAGCTAAATAAGATTTGTTTTAGAGTTTGATATGAATTGCATTATTTTCTGGTGCCTTATTTTTCTTAAAAATGTTAGGACTGGAATAGAGATAATCTTTTGAAACCTTTCCCCCTACATCCAAAGTTTCCCCTTCCCACCATACAGAAAAACTGAGCACATAAGAAGATAAGTGCATTATCCAAGGTTACATAGCTAATCAATGGCTGAGCCAGATCTAGATCCCAGGGTTCCTGACTTTTACCATGTTCACTGAAGCTGATAGTAGAATTTAGTTCACCTTCCCTAAGGGCTTGGACATTAAGGGGTTACCATCCTATTGACTGAAGATTAGAACTTCTCCACATGAAGATGATTATGTATTAGTCGACTTCAATAGGTAGGTTACATCCAAGTACTCCATTTTATTCTCTGAGTTATATTAAAGTTATTATTTCACATCATTTTATTGTGTACCTACTATTTGTAAGGAAGACTTACCACTAAGCATCACTGGGCATACAATGAAATTTAAGGCACAATCCATGTCCTCAAGGAGATACTAGTCTATCTAGGAAAACACATATACATGAAAACATAATTAACACTATAAAGCAATATGGAATCAGTGCCTCATGATTGGTCTAGATGAGTGAGTAATTTGGCAGTTCAGCAGGTCTGTGAACATAAAGAGATATTTGAAGACATCAATACAGTTATGGATGCCCAAGCCTCATTGGAAGAAACGTTGTCTTTACTCACACCACTGTACAATCTGATGACATCAAAGGAATCCTTGTTGCTCCAAACTTTCTGAAACATCAATGAGCAGTAGTTTGTGTTATTGGAATGGCCCTGATCAGGGCCTTCTACCATAATCTTTTAGAAAAAGTGAAAAATTTATACAAATTGAATCTTGAGATACAAAGACCTTCTTATTGTGGTGATTATTCAGGGGAAGTGCCAATGAAAATATACCCAGGCCACTCCAGAATTCCTGCACCATTGAACACCAGCATGGTGCAAGAATTCAAAGCAGTAAGCTGGGCTTGCTACTGACTGATCGCTCAGCTAGCCCACAATGTTGGTATTATGAGTGCTGAAATAAATCAGACTTATAAGTAGAGGAAAAAGGCATTTTTAATTGAGATAAACAGGGTGATGATCCTGCATGGGTCACCCATATATCTGAGTATATGGATGTCCACCAACCAGAATTTACAGGAAAGTTTTTATACTTTCAGGAAAGAAAAAGCAGAGGGGGAAAGAGGGAGTCGTATAAGGAACGAGTCTCGGTTATGAGGTCCACCCACCCTTGGCCATTGTAGCAAGAAAAAGAAAATGTGCTTCATTCTGGTTGTTTTAGCCTTCATGATCTAACTCACCATACATCTTAATGAAAGAGGCAAGGACATTTGGTAATTGTGGCTAGCCTAAGCTAGATATGTTTACAAGGCCCCACTCCAACCTGCTTGAGAGTAGCTACCTCAAGAGCAGGAATGCAGGGACATTCCTGGGATTGTTGAGAGGGAGGGCCTTTCTTATTGTCAGTATGGCCTTTTGACAGAGAAGGGAATGTTACATTTGACATAAACACATTTCTTGTCAATAGGAAAAAGGGACAGGCCATGATGATCTCCTCCCCTGAAGTTTTTATATGTTCCATAATTATTTCTGGTGCTCAGTTAGTACAAAATTTTTGCATTCAGTCTTGGATTTAGAGGGCTAGATCTTTGTGGGTGAAAGGGATTAGTGAAGAGAAAGGCTGTTCAAACTGGGAAGATTTC
>JAQQSK010006235.1:0-14536 GCA_028658325.1 Potorous gilbertii
AACAGCATTTTCTATGACTAAAGTGATAGGAATGAAAACATCACTACAATAAATCTAAAATCTCAGCAGTTGAAAGATAAGTGATAGTCCTAGGGAAGGGAAGGAGAAATATACCTCCTTTGCTATATCAGAGAGATTGAGGATTTCTAGGGTGCAGTTTTACAAACATCGGTAGTTCTGCATAGTTGTTATTTTAATAGAAAGGAAAAAATCAGTTTGAAGGTGGTGACAGTGTGGTTTCAAGAAATCACAATGATATAATAATGGAATAAGTTGGTAATTTTTAAAGGAACATTAAAAACTAGAAAAAATCATGTGTAGATCTCTGACTCCCATTGACAACATGAACATTTTTAGAATTGTTGTGGTTGAAGTAATCTCTGTCATTTAGTAGATGACAAATAAAAACAAGATTTTAATTTTACAGCAATACAATAAAAATGACATTTTTAATAAATTAATAATGGTTTTGTAAGTGATTATTTTCCATTATTCTAGAAAAGAATAACATTGTTGAATTATTTACTTTACCCTCCCCATCAAAAATATGTGACAAAGATAAAATCTTTCCCCTCTCATGTTTATTACCAACAAAGAAATTGTTCCCTCAAATAGTCTTTTTAAATAAAGAAAATAATATTTATAGTGAATCACATTTAGAAGGTTCTTTACTTAAAGTATTTTGAAACACTGAGTCCAGAACTGGATAAACTAAGGCAATAGGGTGTTCCATATTTTCTAATGGCTTTGATGATCATATACTATACTTACGATTAGACACGAGAGAAGGGCAAAGAAAGTACACACTTTTTTCGGTAATTATGAATGTATTTTCATACTTGTATTTCCTGTTGTGTATGAGAGCAGAAAGGCTATTATCAGATTGGAAGTTGATTTTGTTTGCTATCAGCTTTTGCCCTGATGTAGCATTTGTTATGATTAGAGGTGAACTTCTGTCCCTGGGCTCAGCAATCTTGAGGATTAAGTTCAAGGAAGTGAGCCTGAAGTTCCTTATGAAAAAGTAATAGACTTAATGCATCAGCAGTAATGGTGTGAGTGATCTCATACCATTATTTGTAATGACTGGTGAATCCATACACTACCTGCATTGGTGTTCAAAAACCACAGGAAATCTGAAACTACAATTTCCCCAGTCTATCCACATAATGGATGGGAAAATAAAAGTAATTTCGGGTAGTAGACAGGTATGTTAAACCAATAAAAGACAAACATCTCAATGTTATCCCATAAAAGGAGATGAACAACAAATATTAAGACAAAGAAAAACCCTGGATTTCTTTGTCAATATTCAGCCTGGAAAACTTAAGGATTAACGTTTTTGTAACATTGGGAATATCTGGAGAACATTCTCAGTTTCAGCGAGGTTTTCATTGTGCATTTTGACCTTCGCACTGCATAGTATTTTTTGTAGCATGTTATTTTCATTTTGACCAGCTAATTTATTCATCAGTGACATCTGAAGATGACTTTTGACAAAAACAAAGCTGCAAATGGAGGAAAGCAGAACACTTCTGGTCCCAAAGTGATTCTTGTTCATTGAAGCTAACCAACTTCCATCTGTGCTTACTTTTCACAAACCTGCCACCAAGCAACATGGAGTCTTACTTCTATGTTCTAGTGACTGGTGAGTTTGATGTTATATCCCATCAGACTCTTGGATATGTAAAATTTTTCAAACCCAAGTAGAAAGTACAAAACTGTATCACTGTGTATAATTCTTTAAAAATAAGATAATCTAGATAGGGAATAGTACTCAATGCTTTTCAAAAATTTATTGAGGTTATTCAATATTTAGTGAACATATAAAATATATGTTTACTTCATATTGCTTAAGCTATATATTAATAATATAGATGATATGTAAATTCATTATCTATTGATGACTATATTAAAATCATTAGCAATCATTCATTAAACTTCAAGGTAGCTCTGAAAAATAACTTCACTTTTAGTGGTGTGTCCTCAACTCAGATAAATTCCTTTAGATAAAAGAAGAGATTTTAAATAAATTACAATCATAAATTTACATCATCTCATTTAAAATCAACACGACACTTCACCGAGAACTTGAGAAATTATTGCTTTGTCTTTTGACTTATCTTAACAATAGACTTTAACTTGAGACACCTTTGAGCTAGGCAACCCATTTTGAAAAACATCCAACTTCAGTCTCGCGTTTTTGACAAGATTAGGTGAAATCTTTAAAACAGTAGGTAGGAGAGAAGAATTTGTTTGAACTCAGTCTGTGTAAGTAGATGATATTTTTAGAGTAATAGTAAATATGACATTCTTCTATACCTTTTGTTGCTATATAAAATGAGGCTCATTTACCCATGGTGGCTCACAGCTGATTCCTTATGATTGTAATGAAAGAGAGCTCATTTTGGGATTGTTGTTGAGGAAATTCAAAGGTGGTTTGAGTTGCATTTTACTTTTCCATTTCCTATGTGTGTGTGTGTGTGTGTATTTGCCTTGTTTCTTCACTAGCAGGATGAATGTGCTTATAGTTCTGTATTTCTGTAGGTTACAATAAATAAAATTCACCTTTTTAGTGCCTTTATATAAATAACTTTACTCTGCAGTTTCATTACTGCCATTTATGTTGGGAATCATGTGCACCCTTCATAATACTCTCACTAGAGATTTCTATGTCATTCTTAGTGCAAATATCATGGCTCTTGGAAGACCATTAGAGTTGGCAATTGTATATGCTCAGGGTACATAGATTTTGATTTCACCTCTGGTGGTCAGTATTCATTGAATGCCAAATAAGAAAGAATCATCAAAGAGGTAAAGCATAGGTTCATCTCTCTGTGCTATTTTGCCCAGTTTATTGGGGATGGGGGGAGTGTATAATCAGGATGACTGTTCCTTCACTTGATGGTCTCCTTTTCAGGAAGCTATAAAAGATGTTGCATATGTTTGAAACTTCACAAAGTCTTCTTGGTGTTGAAATTTTTATGACTTAACCTCCAGCTTTTCATTACTTATAGACTACCAATACTTCACACTTGTGCAATTAAAAGTGGTGGTAATTAGTTTATTACTTCCGTAACCATCCTCTGTATAATAATTACATAGAAAGCTAAGTCCTTTAACAAAATAAAGAACATTTTGAAATAATTTTCTGCAGAGCCAGAACTAGTTTGACAATAAGTTTTATAGCAGTTGAGTACCTTAGCCTGTAATAAAGCCAAATAGATTTTCCATTATTGCAAACCACTCACATAATACCAGCAGGGTAAGCGGTGATTCTAAAGAGAGAGTAAATAATCACACTGACTCAATGTCCCCATTTAGGTTGAAAAAATAAAACAATTATCTATTTGTGCCTCCCTCCTGGGGCCAGTGAATGATCTATCTAGATATTTAGGGAATTAAGTTTAAGTAAGCAGAAAACAAAACCCAAACAAAAACATCTCCAGATACCTGAAGTATTCAATCTTTTTTCATCAAGTACAGCTTATTTGAGACTCTCACTCTCTCTCTGTCTCTCAGTCCCTGTCTCTCTCTCTGTCTCTGTCTCTGTCTCTCTGTCTCTCTCTCACACATACACACATACACACACACACACACACACACACACACAATTTACCCAGTCATTTTGAATTGTCACTTCTGTGACCTAGAGACCACTTTGAAACTGTTTTTCAGTGATACGAAGCCATACACTTTTATGCAATATTCACATTCTGCTGCAAAACAAAACCTTCCCTAGCTGAAAGAGTTCAGGATTGACTTGGTCTTAGCTATACTGGACAATGAATTTACAAAGAAGAAAAATTGCTACCTAGATTTATTTTTTCACTGACTACACTATCCATATTGAAACTGCCATTATTTTAATTCCTGAAACAATGAATCTATAGTTTTGTTTTGTTTTTTCTTATTCTCATTTGATGGCACATTGATAAGGATATGGCATCAGCAATATCAGATATATTTTTTAAATATAAAAGCCAAATATTTCTCTTTTACTGGTATTTTCTGCTGTTTGGAATAAGTTGTTACATTGTTACTTTGTTTTATGAGCATTATCAGTTTGTAGGGTTTTTTATTTTTCACTTTTTAAAGTCATTCTAAGATGAGATCCAAACACAAGAATTAAAATTAAAAAGGCATGAATTCAGTTTAGGGATCCCTTTCACTAAAGCCTTGTAATGCCATTTAATGAAATGAGAAATTTTAGCAAGTTTTTAGATAATTTTGGGGGATGGGGGTGAATCTATCAGGAAGCAAATAGTATTGCTTTTTCATTACAAAATTATTTAGGTAATTGCTGTCCTGAGTAAGCAACACATAATTACTTTAAGTTTGTTGACTTTTATTTCATATTTTCAGAATAGCACTTACTTGATTTTATCTTTGTTTGCTTTCTGGTAAAAATGAATATTCTCATATCATGACAATCTTCTAAGCTATTATTAGTATTTTCAACTTGTACCCCATAATAAATCACAGAGAACGGACACATGAAAAATATCTCAAAGGTTCTGTGTGCCAAAGAATAAAGTATAGATCTAGCTTGTTAAGTTATGGATCTCATCATGGAAAACTCAGTGTAAATCCAGCTTCAAACAGAGGATAAGGTCTGCTTCACTACAGGGATTCAGAGGCTGCTACTTCCACATTTATACAAAATAAACTACAGGCAAGTCAGAATTGCAATCCAAGCAGTGACCTCTATCTGAGCCCCTATAAACCAGATAATTCACCTCTGCCCTAAGCAGAATACAGACTGGAGATATGGGATGCTGACTGCATGCAGATATTCTGAACAAATCTATCCATATCCTTTTTTTTCTAAAAGAAGGGGAAAATACTCCTCAAAGCAAATACAAACAAACCTTCCCTGGGCTATTTGAAAGATTAACTTTTGGTATGCAAGAATAACTGTTCACATGACATTTAAAAAAATTGACATTTGCAATTTTAGTCAATTGGGTAAAGATCAAAAACTGATAGTGCTTTTTATTCTGTCTTATTCTTGTTTGTTTGTTTATTTTACTAATAGTCCCTCCAACCTCATCATAAAAACAATTTTTACCACTATTATAATGTCTTTCCATGGGTACTACTATCACAATGTGATAATGTGTTGAATTAATGACTTTTAAAGATACAAGAATACGTTTCTGACACTGTTTATCTACTGCTTTACCACTTCAGAGAAGCATGGCAGCAGCTAGGTGGTACAGTGGATAGAGCACCAGTGCAGGAGTCAAGAGGACCTGAGTTCAAATCTCACCTCAGACACTTGACACTCACTAGCTGTATGACCTTGGGCAAGTCACTTAACCCCAATTGCCTCATCCTGGGTCATCTCCAGTCATCTTGATGAATATCTGGTCACTGGATTCAGATGACTCTGGAAGAGAAATGAGGCTGGTGACCTGCACAGCCCACCCTCACTCAAAACAAAGTCAAGTGCAAGTCATGTCATTATTTCTCTGATGGCATGGTCTTCTTTGGCAATGAAGGACGAACACACCCATACTTTGGACTTTACGGAATCATAATCATTCCACAAAAAGAAAAGCAGTTGTTTGGGCCATTTATTGTAAGAATTGTATTTAATAAAATGTCATCCTGTTTTCTACTGTACCTCATATTGTTAAGTCGTTTTGGACTTCTGTGATTTTGGCAACAGTTGGCTTGCCTCTTAGGGGGACATTTCTGAAGCTTCTTCCATTCACAATCTACAGACAGAGGAGACTTCACACTCAAACCGAAGATAAAACACAGGCTGATCCAGTGTCACCCCCTGGAAAAAATATCTTGGCTCCACGGTTAAAACTTGATCAGTCTGAAAAGCTTGGTTATAGAAATAGCCTGCCAGTCTAAAATTCTGATGATATGAATGAAGATCAGTTGATAGAGTAGACAAACTCTTCCCAAATTAAAAAGAGACCATTGCTGGAAGCAGATGAGCTAACATTGGAAAAATATACCACTCTCTTAGCCAACTGGAATTTACAATTGAATTTTTCCCAGCTTGCTCAGCCAGGGTAACCCATGTTGTCCATAAATCACAGTTGAATGCCAGCTCTAGCTAGCTAGTGTTTCAATCTTGTGTATTTATTTAAAGAAAACATTTTTATTGATTTATCTTGACTCTGAATCACAATTAACTCCTGAGATAGTTCTGAATCTTGTTCCATATTGAGCATGTCCTCATGACAAATTAAAAATAAATCAAACAAAAACACTTAATATAATGGCTGCCTCTGAAAAATGTATAGTTATCCCTTACACATCATGGGGGTTAGGGTCACGGCATTCCCATGATATGGAAAATCTGCATAAAAATATTTGGCTCTCCCTTTGAATTATTACAGTATTAAAAGTTAAATCAAGTTGATATTATACAATGCTATGCATATATTTTATGCAATTCTGAGTTTCTGTGTCATTTCTGTGAAACTATTTCTTCTGTGTGAACAGCTGGCCTTCAGGTGTCATCTTGTGGCTTCCACAGAACTCTCAAAAGATTCCCACTTAATTCCTTATGTTGAACCCCAATATCTCAAAACAGCAATAGGGACAGTCATGATGCAGAAGAGAAAATTGCATAACATTCTGCTTACTAGACTTCCCCTCTGCCTTAAAGAAAAATGAATATTTCATTATGTTTTCTAGCACCATTGTTTTTTGTCATTAAGCATTAGATTTCTGTTTAGTGATATGTTCATTTATATTGTTGTAATTATCATCTATGTCCTTATATAATTATTTATTTCACTCTGTGCCCAGTCCATATAAATCTAGAGATGTTTCCCTGGATTATTCACATTCCCCATTTGTAATACAAAACAATTTCTAATTCATTGCTCTACCAACAGTTTATAAGGGTGCCTGTCATCCTACATTTCCCTCAAATGTTAACTCTTCTCCTTTGTTTCCCCGCTTTGCCATTTTTTTTTTTTTGGTTTTGAGGTAAAACATCAGTTTTTTTTAATTTGCATTTCTTATTATCGGTGATTTAGAATATGCTCTAGTGGCATTGTTGACAGCTTTCAATTATTATTGTGAAAACTATTCATATTATTTGATCAATTACATATTTGGGTAGATATATGTATGTATTAGACATAAAGAATATGTGTGTATATAAATATATAGTATACATGTATGTATATACATACATGCACACACTTTAGGTTGGGAAAAATTGCATCAAATATCGAAATTTCTGAAACTATATATGTATATTTGTGTACATATATATATATATATATATATATATATATATATATATATAATCTTTTCAACTATAAAGTTTCTCTCCTTATTCTACCACGTTTGGTAGATAACATTGTAGCCCGCTCCTCACCTCTAATACTATGATCACAGTGTTCTCTGTTATCAACAAACAGTTCACTAAGAAGAATATGGATGTATACAAATAAATAAAACACAACACAGAATGCTAATAAGGGCTAAAGAAGGATACAGGTAAACAGCTTCAGGAGAATTTGAGAAGGAAGGAATTTTTGGTTAAAGGATAAGTAAAGTCATAATCTCCACATTCCTGGACAACTAAATATCTTCCAAACACGTCCCATATTTTTCATACTCAACACTTTGTTCACCATGTCCTTTGAATGTAAAATACATTGTTGCTATATCTTTGCCACTTCTTAATGAAGTCTTCTTAATGAAGTGAATCCCCAAGCTGGAAGTAGTTTCTCTTACATCTGATCTCTTTGTTTATTATACTCCCCTTAAATTTGAACTGGACCCATGATTTGATTGGCAAAATGAAGCAATGTCCCCTACTAAAAACTAGCCCCTACTTTGCACCTTAAAGTTTTAGTGTGGGGTAATATGAGTTAAACATCTCAGCAGGAGGAGGTAAGAGCAAACAAACGGCTTCCTTCAGAGCTCCAATCCCTGATCCCCAGTGGAATTCCCCAGCTTCTCATCCACCCCAAGTGGAACCCTAGGCAGTCTGCTTCCATCCTCCTACAGATATGAAATTGGCTTTTCCCAAGTGACACTGAAACCTGCTTCCAAATTAGACCTCCTGTGGCAATATAGTCCTGTGGGAGACTGATGATTAATGGCCACAGAGGAGGTGGAGTTATAGGACATCAGGAATGTGCTCAGTCTAGGGTATCTCAGCCATTGAACAGAGAGAAGTGGAGCAGGGTGCCAGTGTGGAGGGCTACACCAGGAAGGAAGGCAAGAAGACTAGAATCTCCCAGGGACTAGGGCTGTACTCAATGAAGTGACTTGGTGTAGGGACTGAAGCTAGTGAAAAGTGAATTCGCCAGTGTGGTGTAGAAAGAGCCAGAGAGACACCTTTGAGTTCCAACTTTCAGGGCATCTGCCATAAAAAAAAGAATCAGAAACTGAATGATAGAAGAGTAAAAGGAAAAATGACTGAAGTTACCAAAGGTCCCAAAAGAAAATTGTTTTTTAAAAGTTGACTGCCTGCAGAATTATCAACAGCTTAGCTGTTAATAACAGAAGGGAGGATGTCATCTAAACAAATCCAGAAATGTCTGAGTAAATATAGCAAGACAGAAAAATGAAGCATAAGTGAAGAGGCAGCAAAAATTTTGGATTCCCAAGTAGATATGGAATCTCAACAGGATGTTCCCGAATGATATGAGAGAAATGAAAATCTTCAAAGCAGAACTTTTGACTTCTACAGGAAAATTATTGACAGAATTGAAAAATCTGAATCTGCCTTAGCAAATCTCTCCAAAGAAGCAAAAGGCTTTAATTCTATAAGGAATACAGAATAAACTAGAAATAAAGATGTATAAAGACCATGAATGAAAAAATGAAAATTTAGAATGAACAGAAAAGACACTTAATAAAGATAACAAAGTAAAGAAATCCATTTTAGAAAAAGACACAAAATATTTAAAAACTAACAAATAAGTTAAAGGAGAGGAAAGGAGGATTTTAATCAACTATTGGAAAAAGAAAAAAAAGAGGATTAAATTATGTAAAAGGATGAATGAAAAAGGAATGAATAAACTCTAAAAACTAGGAAAAAAGATGTAAGGGGTAGGCAGAATGGAAGAATATCTATCTATCGATCTATCTACCTACCATATATCTATCTATTTATAGCATTCCTTTTTTATAGTTTGAGTTCCAGATTCTCTCCCTTCCGCACCCATTGGAAAGGCAAGCAAATACAGTAATCTATTATGCTTGTGAAGTCACTCAAAATATTTCTGTATTGGAGGAGCAGGAAAATTAATGAAAATGAATAACTATTCTTCCATCTGCACTCAGTTCATGAGTTCTGTCTCTGGAGGTAAATAGCATTTTTCATCATGAGTCCTTTGAAATTACCTTGGATCTATGTATTGATCAGAGTAGTTAAGTCTTTCTAGTTAAGTCTTTCATAGTTGACCATCATTAAAGTATGGCCATTTCTGTGTATAATAAAAAAAAATATGAGGTTATATAACTTGGAAGGGTCACATATCTTATATGTTTCAAAGGTGATATTTGAACTCAGCTTTTCCTCAGTTTACTAAGTCTGGCTGACAATCTGTTTATAACACCAAGATGAACCTATAATATTTTCATATTTTCTATTTAGTAGTCTGTATTGTACATAAAATAAATTTTGATAGTCAATATTAAATATTGATAACTCATGTTACATTTATGTAAATGTCCTATCTCTACTGTATTGTATTCTTCTTGATTGTCACACATAATTAAATGCCTAGAAAAGCATTGTATGTGCAAAAAAAAGAAAGGATAAGTAAAGATGTCATTGACAAGATGATACATGAGCTGAGACTTAGAGGAAGGGCATTTCAAGAGGTGTCTATGTTAAGGAGTTTCATTCAGTAGTAAAGCACAGCCTACTTGCATGAAGAATGTGATCAGAAAAGTGATTCAGCCTGACTCTAACCTAGATTATGTGAAGCAAAGTGTGATTTAAGAACAAAAGGAAAGTTGGAGTCAGATAGTGGAGGATTTTTAATGCTATCTAACAAAATTAAACAATTATATTGATGGACGGACTAAGTGGGTTTTTTTGTTTGTTTGTTTACTTGTCTGTTGCTTAATAAGGATCCAGATGATCACTAAACAGTTTATTTGGGCAAAGGTACGAGGGATATCCTAGAAAATTTAATGACCAATTAGAAAGTTATTACAATAATCCTGACAGAGAAAATAAGAACCTGATTTAGGGTCTTAATTCCCTTATCTGAAAAACAAACAAACAAACAAATAAGAAAGTGGATCCACTTTCTTGGATAGCCACAGAGCTAACTTTAGTTCTAAATGTGGAATATTATGATATGTAAAATGAAGATCATGCAAATACAGAAGATGTGACACAAACAGGAAGCATATTATAGTCAGTACTTTGCAAATAAGTGTTGAGTATAAGAAAGTTGAAGAGTTCTAGATGACTCCAAGGTCCAACGTCTGGATTACTGGGAAATACAGGCAGCATTCACAGATATGGGATCTTGAAAATAGTGAGTATTTAGAAAGGTCATTGTTGAGTTCAGTTTTTTCCATGCTGTTTTGAGATGCATGCAAAATATCCATGTGGAAATGGACAGCACACACTTAGAAATGTGATTAAGGAGCTCAGCTAAGAAATTCATGTTGAAATATACACAATTGGAAGTTATTCACATGCAACTGATATTAGGAAACATAAGAAGGGGAAGAAGTGAGAGAAAAAGAGAGGGAGAAGAAGGAAAGAAGAACAACAAGAATAAGAACAAGAAGGAAGGAAGGAAGGAAGGGGAAAGAAAGAAAGAAAAAAGAAAGAAAGAAAAAAGAAGAAAGAAAGGAAGGAAGAGAGAAAGAGAAAGAAAGAAAGAAAGAAAGAAAGAAAGGAAGGAAGGAAGAGAGAAAGAGAAAGAAAGAAAGGAAAAGAAAGAAAGGAAGGAAGGAAGGAAGGAAGAAAAAAGAAAGAAAGAAAGAAAGAAGAAAGAAAGAAAGAGAAGAAGAATCAGGGAAAGCATCCAGGGAGATTCTCACAGTTATGGATTTCACTAAGGAAGTATATTGTTTTTGAGTCATTTCAGTTGTGTCTGATTCTCTGTGACCCCATTTGAGTTTTTTTGGCCAAGATATTAGAGTGGGTTTCCATTTCCTTGTCCAATTCATTTTACTGATGATTAACTGAGGCAAATAAATTTGAGACTTGCCTGGGGTCACACAGATAGTAAGGGTTTGAGAGTGGATTTGAATTCAGTTTCTCCTGACTCTGGGGACAATTTTTTATGCACTCTGTCACCTAATTGTTCATAAGGGTAAAAATAATATGGAGAAAAAGGAACAATATAACAGAAAGCATTAAATTTATTAAAGTGTATCACCATAGTTATCAAAGGAAGAGAAAGGAAAGTACACATGAAAATAGAAATAGCTAAAAACACAAAAGGATGTCTTTCTTGTGTACAAGGGATAGAAATCTAGAGTTCTCCACTAATATATAAACCCCTGAGTACTGTTTTCTAATAGATTATTTTTGTGAACTGGATTTTTTTTCTTCAAAGTTCTTCTTTTCCTAATTCCATTTTAAAAATTTAATTTCAAGATTTTTTTGGTGGTAACTTTTTACCCCCTAGAATTTTTACAAGTGTCTCCATTAAGAGTCTTATTTCTCAAATGTATAGAGAACTGAGTCAAAATTATAAGAATACAAGTTATTCTCCAAATGATAAATGGCCAAAAGATATGAACAGACAATTTTCAGATAAAGATATCAAAGCTATCTGTAGTCATATATTAAAAAAAATGCTCTAAATCACAATTGATTACAGAAATGCAAATCAAAACAAATCTGAGATACCACCTCACACTTATTAGATTGGCTAATATGACAGAAAAGGAAAATAATAAATATTGGAATATATGTGAGAAAATTCAGACACTGAAGCATTGTTGGAGAAGTTGTGAATTGATCCAATCATTCTGAAGAGCTGTTTGGCACTATGCCCAAGGAACCATAAAACTGTGCATACCTTTTGATCTAGTAATGTCTCTACTAAGTCTTTAGGTCTTCCTCAATCCAAATCCAATGTTGTCACCTCTCCCAAACTATCCTTCAAGTACTTGCTTAAAGCAAAGTTTTGATGATGCCATTCTCCCACTCAAGAAGCTTAAGTGGCTTTCTTTTTCTTCTAGAATCAAATGCCAATTTCTCTCTTTGCTACTTACAGCCCATCACAGTCTTGTTCCAGTCTATTCTTAGGGATCCGATTAATAACAAAGAGATCAAAGGAAAGAGGAAAGGACCCACACATACAAAAATATTTTTAACTTCTTTTTTTCCATTGGCAAATAATTGGAAATTGATGGGGTACCTATAAATTGGGGAATGGCTGAACAAGTTGTGGTAAGTGAATACTATTGTGCTATAAAATATGAGGAGCAGGTAGATTTCAGAAAAAGCTGTTAAGGCTTAGATGAACTGAGTTTAATGAAGTGAGAACACAAGAACACCATACACATAAAATTGTGTGAAGAGCTATGATGACTGACTTAGCTCATCTCAGTACTAAAGTGATCTAAGACAATTACAAAAGACTCATGTGGGAAAATGCAATCCATGTCCAGAGTAAAAACCAACAGAGTGTGAATACAGATTAAAACATATTATTTTCACTTTTTTGTGTGTTTCTGTGATTTTTTCTTTTTGTTCTGTTTCTTCTTTTACAACACGACTATTGTGGAAATATGTTTTAAGTGATTGCATATGTATATCCTATATCAGATTCCTTGCCTTGGGGAGAGGAAAGGGAAGGGAGGGAGAAAATATTGGAACTCAAAATATTTCAAAAAATCCATGTTGAAGATTGTCTTTACATTTAATTGGAAAAATAAAATAGTAGTAAATCTTCTTTTAAAAAAATGTCCTTCCAACATCAGTGCCTGAGGGGAGGGGAAGAAAAAAGAAAAATAAACCTCATAATAAATTTACATAGTCAAACAGATGTTTTCATTAACCATGTCCAAATAACGTTTTTTTATTTTTATTTTTGCTCTAAACCCCTCAACACTCTGTTAAGGGTGGAATACAAATGTTTTATGATCTGTTTTCTGGAAATTATTAGTCATTTTTTTAAAAAAATTCTTTGTCTTTCAAGGTTTATTATTTTTTTTTCAATATTGCTATGGTGTGAATTGTGCTTCTGCTTCTGCTCATTTTACTCTGCATCAGTTCATATAAGTCCTCCAAGGTTTCTGAGAAAATCCTTCTTTTATAATTTCATATTCATTAAAGTCTTATGGTAAATAAGAAATTGGATGAAACATGTCACAAGATTTGTTATTAATTGGATCCCTAAAAATAGGTTGGAACAAGACTGTGATGGACTATAAGTAGCAAAGAGAGAAATTGGCATTTGATTCTAGAAGAAAAAGAAAGCCACTTAAGCTTCTTGAGTGGGAGAATGGCATCATCAAAACTTTGCTTTAAGCAAGTACTTGAAGGATAGTTTGGGAGAGGTGACAACATTGGATTTGGATTGAGGAGGACCAATTTCAAGTCTCACCTCAGATATTTATTAGCTGTTCAGTCCTGCAAAAGCCTGTTCTCTATATCCTTGATTTCCTCATCATTCAAATGAAAGGGCTGGACTCAATCTATAAGGTGTTTTCTAACTCTAAATCTATAACACCTTTCATCTCAGCATAGCATTTAGCATAACATTCAGCATAGTCTTCATACATTTATTCATTCATGAATTCAAAAAACAGCTATTGAACACACCATGTGTCTTTTGTTGTTGTTCCATTGCTTAGTCATATCCAACTCTTCATGACCCTATGGACCATAAAACATCAGGTCTTTCTATCTTACACTATCTCTCAAAGTCTGTCCAAGTGCATAGTCACTGTTTCCACAATTCTATCTATCTATCTCATCCTCTGCCATGTCCTTTCCCTTCTACTTTCAATCTTTCCCCACATTGGGGTCTTTTCCAATGGGTCCCATCCTCTAGCCTTAATTAATTTCTTTAAGTATTAACTGATTTGACATCCTTGCTGTCCAAGGGACTCTCAAAAGTCTTCTCCAGGTGGGAGGAGCCAAGATGGTGGAGTAGAAAGACTCCCATATGCTAGCTCCGAACCCACAGCCCATGGATTTCCTGTAAAAAGAACTCCTAACAAATTCTGGAACAATGGAAGCCATGTAGCAATGGAGTAAAGGAGATTTCTGTTCCAGAGAGCCCTGAGAAACCAATCCCAATTGTCCATTGCGCACCAGACGGGAGCGGAGCCCAGCCCTTCCTGGCCACACAGTCCCAAGAGGAGCAAATCAGAGAAGCTTTAAGGGACGAATCTCCAGGTGGCCACAAAGGTCCCTCCACCCACAGATGCACAGGTCAGTGAGAGAGACTTCTGGGCTGGCTGAGAGGGGAGCAGGATGTCTCCATAATGAAGGCCCCCTCAGGAGGCAGTGGCAGAGGAAATAGGCAGCCAGAAGCTCCCAGAGCAGGCAGGAGCTGGAGCCCATTACTGAAGGTCTCCACATAAACCCCCTGAGGGAACTGAGCCTGGGAGG
>JAQQSK010006236.1:0-14535 GCA_028658325.1 Potorous gilbertii
TTCTCCTCATTGGCTTTTTGAACCTCTTTTGCCAATTGAGTTAGCCTATTTTTCAAGGTGCTATTTTCTTCTGCATTTTTTTGGGCCTCCTTTATTAAGGTAATGACCCGTTTTTTATGCTTTTCTTACATCTCTCTCATTTCTTTTCCCAGTTTTTTCTCGACCTGTCTAACTTGATTTTCAAAATCCTTTTTCAGCTCTTCCATGGACTGCGCCCATGGGATATCTGTTTCAGATATTTGGGATACAGAGACTTTGACTCCGATGTCTTTACCTGATGGTAAGCAGGTCTCTTCCTTGTCAGAGAGGAATGGTGGAATCACCTTTCAAAAAAATAACCTATGTTCTTAGTTTTTTTCCCTTTTCTGGGCATTTTCCCAGTCAGTTACTTGACTTCTGAGAGTCCTCTCCACCCCTGGCCTAGGTCTTCCCAGCTAGTGTTTGGGGTCTGAGATTCAAATGCTGCTCTGCAGCCTCAGGGCTTTTGGAGGCAGGCGTGGCTGTTCTTCAATGGGAGCTTATCTGCTGGTGCTCAGGTGGGGGCAGGGCCGCCTCTGAGGCCCAGTTCCCTCAGGGGGTTTATGCAGAGACCTTCTTTTTAATGGAGCTGCTGCCTGCTCTGGGAACCTCTGGCTGCCTGCTGCCTCTGCTGCTGCCTCCAGAGGGGGCCTGAATCCCGGAGATACCCCTCTCCCCTCTCAGCCCGTAGCTCTCACTGACCTGCGGGTCCGTGGGTGGAGGGACCTTCGTGGCCGCTGGAGTTCTGGTCCCTGAAGCCTGTTCGGATCTGCTCGCCCATCTTGGTGCCGCGTGGCTGGGGCAGGGCAGGGGAGCGCTCCGCTCCCACCCAGGGCTCAATGGACCTTTGGGATCGGTTTCTCAGGGCTCTCTGCAACGGAAATCTCCTTCACTATGTTGCTGTCCACCTTCCACTGTGCCAGAATTTGTCAGGAGTTCTTTTTAGAGGAAATCCATGGGCTGTGGGTTTGGAGCTAGCAAATGTGAGTCTTTCTACTCCGCCATCTTGGTTCCACTCGGAAATTATTGACTCTTTTAACATAATATAATATGTTGTTATACTCAATCATTCTTTAGGATTAGATTATTTACCTTCCAAATAATTTTTAATCAATGTTCTATGACCCAATATTACTTAGAATTTCTACTGTATCAATCTGGAAAGGATGCATTTAATAATCTTTTTTTCCTATTTTCATTACATTGCGAGGTTTAATGAGCTATTTCTTGGTCAATATATACCTTTGTGTCCTCATTCACTTTTCTCCAAAGTTCTGCCATGTCTAACTTTTTTAAAATTCTGTTATCTCCTTAAGTTCTTTCTTTCTTTTTTTGGTTAGATTTATGTAGTTCTTGTAGTTCTAAGAGATGGATATGTGGGTTCCCAACTATGATAGCTTTGTTGTCTATATTTTTATGTAACTCACTTGACTTGTCCTCGAGGAATTTGAATGCTGGGGATGTGCAGCCAAGATGGCAGAGTAGGAAGATGAATATCCTTTAGCTCCTCCCCCACAGACCATAAAATAACTGTAAAGAAACACTCTCAACAAATTCATAGAAAGATGGAATGGAGGAGGTTTCCAATCCAGTGTGAGCTAGAAGGCCTCCGGGAAAGGTGTGTCTCACCAGACGTGGAAGAGAGCCCAGTCCACCCATGGTCATGCAACTCAGCGAGGAGCAAGACAAGAGGTGGTTTCTGGAAAAAATTCACTGAAGCAGAAGTGGTTCAAAGATCCTTCAACCAGCAGGCTCCAAAGATAAGTGAGAGGGCTTTTTTAACGTGAGCCAGAAGGGAACAGAGTGAATACTGGCCCTGGACCAAAGCAGACATGGAGACTGGGCATCGGAAGCTTCTGGAGGGTACTGCAGGCAAACAGCAGCTGTTGTGCAGTCACATCGTTGGATCGCTGAGCATAAAGCCCCTGGGTGAGTTAAGTAGACGATCTCAATCTCTCAGCCCTGAGTGGAGACTCTGCTTGTACCTAAAGCTTCTGATCCCTGAGCACACTCTTGGCGTGAGGAGGAGCACCATGGCCTTACTCTTCACAAAGGATTCACAAGTTAAGTAACTGGCTGAGAAAATACCCAAATAGAGGGGAAAAAAAGAATACCTGTTCTTGGTGATCAGGTATTTCTTTCCATCCTTTCAGATGAGGAAGAACAAAGCATGCTGTCAGAGGATGTTAAGGCTTCTGCATCCAGTGCCTCCAAAATGAATACACAATGAGTCCAGGCCATGGGAGAGTTTGTGAAGTGAGTCAGAAGCTTGCTAAAGGAGACCCAAAAATGCTGAGGAAAATAACACCTTTAAAAATAGGCTAACTCAATTGGAAAAAGAGGTTTAAAAAGCCAATGTGGAGAGTAAAGCTTTAGAAAGCAGAATTAGTCCATTGGAAAAGGAGATGCAAAAGCTCAATGGGGAAAACAGTTCTTCAAAAATGAGAGTGGACTTCAGGGAAGCTAACGAGTATATGATAAACCGAGACTCTGCAAAATGAAATGAAAGGAATGAAAAAAATAGAAGATACTGGGAAATATCTCACCAGAAAAACAACTGACTTTGAAAATAGATCCAGGAGAGACAATTTAAAAATTCTGGGACTACATGAAAGCCATGATCTAGAAAATAACCTAGACATTATTTTTCATGAAATTATCAAGGAAAATTTCCCTGATAATCTAGAACCAGAGGGCAAAATAAATATTGAAAGCCTCCACTGGTCACCTCCTGAAAGAGGCCCGAAAGGAAAAACTCTTAGGAATATTGCTCCTTTTTAATTTTTTTTGAATCCTGCTTTGAAAATCAAATTTCTTTTCTTTTCATCAGGAAGATTTGGAAGTCCATTATTTCACTTCATGCCCATCTCCTCCCCTGCAAGTATACGCTAAATTTTGTTAGGTAGCTGAGCATACTTTGTAATCTAAGTTCCTTTGTTATAAGGAACACCATGTTCCAAGCACTCCAATCCTCTATTTTAGAAGCAGCAAGGTTCTGGGTAATTCTGACTGTGGTTATATTATATTTCAATGGTTTCTTTGTTGTTACTTGCTTCATTTTCACTTTTTGTGATAATTTTGGTATTTAGGTAGAGTGTTTCTCAGTATTTTTATTTTGTAGTCTTTTGCAGGAGGTGATTGGTACATTCTTTGGAGGAATAATGTAGGCTCATGTTCTAGGACCTCAGGATCATTTTCCTTGATAATTTTTAGGAAGATGCTGCCTAGGCTCTTCTTTTCTTTTTTTTTAAATCATGATTCCTATGTAGACCAATACTTACAAAATTTCCTCTCCATTTATTTTCCAGGTCCATTGTTTCACCAGTGAGGTATTTTCTATTGTTTTCCTTCTTTTCTTGATAAGTCATTGAGTCATTAGCTTTCACCTGTCCAATTCTAATTTTTCACAAATTTTTTCCTTCAGTTAGCTTTTGTCCCTCCATATCCATTTGGTCTATTCAACTTAATTCAACAGTGACTTTTTGTATCTAGTCTTTGACTTTTGAAACCCTACTTGAGCTCTTCTAAGAAGGATTTTTGGGCTTAGGATAAATTCATACTTTCCTTTGAGGTTTCAAATGTAAGTATATTGACAATGTCATCTTCTGAGTTTCCATTCCCAGTCACCATAGAAAGAATTTTATGGTTATTGTAACCCATAAAAACAGCATTATGTAATGACTAATTTTGATAGACATAGCTCTTCTTAGCAGTTCAAAGATCTAAGATAACTCTGAAATATTTAAGATGGGAAATTTACTCACATTAAAAATAGATGAGCTAGCCTGTGTGGAGTTCGAAGTATGCTATTTCTCTTCTCTTTTTTCTTCATTCTTGTGGCTTCCCTCATTCATTCTAATTCTTCTTTTACAATATGATTGATTTGAAAATATGTTTAGTATGAATGTATATACACAGTCTATACAAGATTACATGCTGTGTTGGGGTTGGGGAGAAGAAAGAGGGGAGAAAATTTGGAACTCAAAATCTTATGGATGTGACTCTTAGAAACTGAAAATTAATTAATTGAAAAGACAAATACATGCCATAAAGTGGAAAAAAATGAAGTTGAAGTCGCCTGTAGTAGCAGAGTAACCACTATCCAAAACTTTCTGTGCTGGGAAACAGGGACCTAGTCTCTGGTTTTGTGTGCTAAGGTCCCAGTTACTGGCAACTGGAGGTTGCAGAGAACCAGTAACTTACTTGGTGCTAGACTGTATTCTTAGTGGTGTTGTCTGGCACATGTTGCGGCCAGTTTTATGTTTTGTTTTTTGTTTGTTTGTTTCTGTGTGTGTGTGTATGTATGTTTCCTCAGGGCTATGAAGCTCTGGTGTGAGAGGTTTCTGGGTGCTGGAGGATGCCTGCTCAACAGTGCATGTGTTGCTTCCTTCACTTGAAGTCTCCTGTTTCCCTCGGCTATGTAAAGGCATAGGTGGGGTGGGGCATAGGATGAAGTCCTGTTGTTGGTTCTTGCCTGCTCTTCCACCCTGATTCTCAGTATTTTCTGTTGGTTTACTAAGGTGGGGATTGTCACTGGCCTGTTCGACCACCTCCTTTCCTTACTGATTCCCTTCTACCAGAGAAAGAGGAAATTTTCCCTTAATCCCCCAAGCCACCCAGGCTAAAACGCTGTTGCACCTAATCTTTCTCTTGACTCTGCTGTTCCATGATTTTTTCTTCCCTGCGGTAATTTTTTTCTGAGTTTTTAGAGGTCAATAAGTGAGGATGAGAGTAACTTACTATTTATTCCACCATCCTAACTTCCAGGAATCCGGTATTTTTTCATTGTTTATTAAGTAAGTAAAATCTGGGACCTCCAGCAAATACACTCAAGTTTTCAAATGAGTTACAGTAGGCTGACTCCTTAGAATTACTATATTTCTACTGTCAGTATATTTCCAGTGATCACTGTCCATTTTGAAAAATAAGCAGAAAACACAAAGCTTTATCCAAATCATATTCATATGTGTGTGTGTATGTGTGTGTTTATTATCTGTAGATGAGAGGTTGAATTAGAGGGGATAAGGAACAGTTAATAGGGAGATAGTTATAGACAGCACCAAAAATCACAAACTTAGCTATTAAAATTTGATTTATTTTTTTTTATTTCTGAGAGAAGTTAAAAAAAATAGGAACCAGGTGAATAATATTACCTCTTGATAAATGGTCTAAATTGTGTTTAAGCTTAAAATAGAAATCAGATAACTATTCCAATATGGTGAAATTCTGTACAGATTGAGGGCAGAAGACAGATAAAAAATATTGGGATGAAAGGTTGAAGGGGAAGATGGTCTCATGAAACTCTGTCACTAGAAGATGTTTTAACTCTGCAGAGCAAACCAGTCAGTATCCAGTATAAAAACATATCTATAAATGCTATGGTCATAAGTAGAAATCTCATGGTCATGTCCTAAAAGTGGAAGTAGTAAAAATATAATACAATTGAAATTCTTCAAATTTTACACAATGTGTCTTGTCAGTAGGAGGATATATATACGTGTCTGAGTGTCTGTATACACACAGACACACTTATCCTCCTACTGACAAAATATGCACATACAATTTGAGCAACATGAAAATATTAGGGAAAATTTTATCAAAGAATTTTCTCTGACATTAGTTCCAACAATAGAAACAATTCAAAAGAAAATAAAACTTCAAAATATGTTATAGTCTATATGCAGGCATGTATGTATCAGTATGTAACCAATTCTGCATAAAAGCACACAAAAATATATATCTTTTCTGAAATCTTTCCCATCTCACACCATTTCCCACTATCACTTTGAGTGATTTACTATTATTAAAAGTACCCTGAACTGTATGTCAGAAGATGTGAGTTTGAGTCCTCGTTATCATTTACTAGCTGTGAGAATTTGAACAAGTCATCCAACCTTACTAAAGCTTAGTTTCCTCTTTCATTAGATGAGAATAATAGTACTTGCACTATCTACCTCATAAGGTGAATGTCATCAAATATCTTTGTCAGATATAAAGTGTTCATTTGTAGTATGTATAAGTATAAATGCATATGTGTGTACTATATATATATATATATATATATATATATATATATATATATATATATATATATGCATGTAAGGATGCAGACATATGTGATCCCCAGTCTGATATATTCTCAAATTGATTACTCTGTGAAATTTTAAGTGCGAAAAATATTTGGCTTTTAAAATTTCAACCACTTTACAGTAATATTCTCTAGCTTCATCTATTGAGGGGCAAGAGAAATACCTGCATAGCTAATTAAGATGAAAATTCTCATTAAATGCGGAAAATATTAAATGGCCTAAGAGGAACACAAATAATAAGTTCACTAATAAATTTTGTTTTATTGAAGATAGGAAAATAACTAATGATGCATTTACAGATTTACTAATAACAATAGCTTCCAGTAATTTTTCAGTTATCAACATTAAATAATTCTGAAGAATTTAGGTTCCAATTCTCCAAGTGTTTTAAAATTATAATTATGTTATTTGAAATAAAATTCATTAAACTGCTTATAATTAATTGATAAATAATTATCTGCAGGCAATTTTAGAGAAACCTGAAGTTCTTACTCAAAGAATGGTGTTGTCGTTTTTTTTTTATTTATTTTATTAATTTATAAATGTTCTACAATCACTTCCTTAAAATTAAGATTTTATACCCCCACACCTTCCCCCCCTACCCCCCTCCCTCCCCATGACAGCATACAATTCTGTATAGGTTCGACATATGCTTTCCTATTGAGCATATTTTCACTATAGTGACGTTATGTAGTCACATGGACATAAGTGTTAGAAATCATATAACATATCATAACGTAATACACTAAAACCCACAGACACACAAACATGATCTGCTACATTCTGCGAATGACTTCCATTTTTCTTTCTCTGAATGTGGAAGGCATTTTGGCTTAGAAAATTGACATTGGGATTTATTTTTTCAGTAAGTTCTTGTGTTATTACAAAGTTCCAAGTCTACCAGAAAAAGGTCTCGCACACTGTGGTCGTTGCTGTGCACAAAGTGTTCCTGGTTCTGCTCCTTTCGCTCAGCATCAGCGTTTTGTTTTTTTTTTTTTTTAATAAAATCTACTGATACGCTTGACTTTTATTCTAAGTCATTGTTGTCTAATTCCCATTGCTATTTAGAAAAATTCCTATGATATTAAAAATGGTTTTTGTACATTGTTATTCTGTATGTATGTTTGTGTGCATATGTCTGTAATGAAAACTCCATAAAGAGAAACAATTAAAATCAAAACATATGTGAGCTGGAAGCATTCTTATAGATCATCTAGTCTAATTCTTAGTTTTCAAGTAAGGAAACTGAGAGCAACATAGATGAAATTACTTTCCAATGAGCAAATCAAGCATCACTGCTGTAGCTTTAGTTTCCTTACCTACAAATTTAAAATAACGGCATGTATTCAACATTAGAAATATTGCATATTCTCAGTTCAGCCATGTAATCATGCTTTATTACTCCTTGTATGTGTCTCTGTGTGTATGCGTGTGTGCGTGTGTGTGTGTGTCTGTCTAATCACTAATAGTAACGCAGTGGATGGTAATGCTAGAATAAGAACTCAGCTTTCCTGATTAGTAAGTATCTCTATGACACTTTCATGTATAATGAGTATTTCACATAATAAATTTCAGTTTTTCAAAGTATGACTATAAAGAAATGGCACAGCTAAATAATTAAATTTTTAGTTTATTCCCTATAATCAATTAGGCAACTCCCTGTAGACATTATTAGGTATTATTGGAGTTTCTCCAGGGATTTTTATTCTTCCCTTTCTCTCATTTTGTACTCCCTATGTTCTCAAATTTCTCAGATTATTTTTTTGGCCTCTCACTATGCATTAATAATATTCTGATATGTTGTAATGATTTTTGCTCACCATAGCTTCTTATTTAACTACAAATTTCTTTATGATGGCACTCTTTTTCAAATTAATATATTCCCATTGCTTATAATCAATACCTTACATAGAGTAGGTTTTGATTTATTTGTTCATTTGAATTAATTTCAATTGAATTTTTATTGGTTTTTAATTTAATTTTCCATCATTCATATCAATGGAAATCACTTCCATGGTTTGTGCCTGAAGGGTATTCAGCATAATGAGATTCTAACTAAATAAAAAGGCCCTTCAATAAATGGTTAATTCAAAGTGTAATATACTATAAAGCCTATTTTAGTTTACATTACCTTCCTTATACATGTTCATAGACGATTAAAATAAATTAATTCCACTTCAACTTCATTTTGTGAGAGTGAGTGGTCCTTGTAATATTTTTGTATGATTACTCTGGTGAGATATGCAGTTGTTACAGTACTAGACTTGCAATGAAGAAGTACTGGGTTCAAAGGATACTTCAGATCCCTATTTCTGTGTTGGCAGTCCAAAGGAACTTAATTTCCCTTTGTCACTGGCTCTTCGTCTGTAAAATAAGGGGGTGGCACTTGACGTGCTCTAAGTTTGTTTTAAAATCTAAATCTAAATGTCCTTCTCTTTGGGAATCAATTATGTTTTTTTCCTTCGTATTTCTTATATTATGAATTTTTCCTCTCTTCCACCCCTTCTTTTGATCTCTAGTTTTTTTTTTTCCAAATTTATATTTATCTTTAAAGAAATAATGGCAATGTAGTTACTGACAAAATGACTCTGTAGAGCATTTCAAAAGCAGTGAATGCCAAATAGAGTTATGGACACACTATGAGGTACTCTCAAAATCCACTATCATTAACACTTATTTTGATATACCCAGTACCACTGGCCCTATGTCTATATGCGTGCATGCACACACACACAAACACACACTAATTCTATGTAATAGAGCATGATACTACTTAAGCCTGCTTTCAATTCCGTTGGAGAATGAGATGACCTCATTATAAAATATAATTTAAAAAAATGAAATAATATTAACTTGTAACTTAGCTGTCCCTGTGAGAAATCAATCCAATTATCTTACTGTTCTGAGAGTTAGCCAGGTTTTGAATCAAGATTCAAAATTCTGTTCATCTTCCTAATTATGTATTCTTATACTCTTCTTATATTTTTCATTTGTGAGCTAAATGATATGTGACATATGTGAACCACATATAGATAATAAAAATCAAAATAACTAATGAAATTATTAATAATGTCTTCTATAATTACAGCTTCCAAAAATTTTTCATACATTACCTGATTTCATAAGGTCCATGATCCTTTTAAATGTCTGAAAGAGATCCTTTTAATGTTTACTCTATAAATGAGGAAAATGAGAATAAGATGAGTTGTTAATTGCCTATTATTAAATAACTAAAAGGAATTAATGAGACTAAAACAATATCTCCTATGTTTTTTTAAAGATTCCTTTATACTATAAAATTGACTGAAAATTAAAATAAAAAATTATATAAAATTGACTACTTTACCATCTCATTTCACATACAATTAATTGAAACAAATATAGACCAATTTTCTTAATGTTTGCATCTGTTGATTCATCAATTCATTTAAGAAATATATATTGAATGACTCTTACACACAGGACCCTGTATCAAGCATCAAAGAATATAAAAAAAAGAACTAGATATAATCTCTAATTCTTAGAGTTTCATAATAAATTAGAAGATTTAACATGTATAGAACTGACCAAAATCCCAAACAGAATATGGTAAATGAATAATACCTAACATTTACATTGCACTTATTATGAGTCAGGCATTACTACTTCACTTGAACCTCACAACCACCCTGGAATGTAGATTATATTGTTTTCGACAGTTAATAGATGAAAAAACTGAGACAGATAGATGTTAAACAACTTTTCCAAGGTCACACAGTCAGAAAATATCTAAAACCAGGTTTGAATTTAGGGTCTCCTAACTCTAAGCTTGCATTGTCCCATTTGAGCGATATCAAACAAACCTGTTATGAATTTCCTGTGAGAAATTCTGTAAGAGAATAGATCTAATTAGGCAACCGAGGCAGGCTCAACAAAGGTGATGCTATTTGATCTTGGTTTTAAAGAATGAGTAGGATTTCAAGAGGTAAGCCAAAGCAAAAGAATGAGCATGGGTATGAGTCAGTCAAAGAATTTGTTTTTCTTTGTGTTCTGAAAAATTTCTTTCAAACTTCCCACTTTTATTATTTTATTTTAGCCTTCATGGCTTTTGTAAATAAAAACAGCAGACTGCCTAGTAGCCGTCACTTTCTTTAGGCTTTGTTATTAATACTGATTTCTTTCCTGTGAAATTGTTCTAATACAGGACTTAGAAAAAAGAGCAAGTTGTACATAACAGATTTTCGGTTTAATGTGTAATTTTTTTTTACAATCTGTAATGTTATGGAAATATTTGTTTTATTTCATAAATTAAAGATGAAATAGAATAAATTAAACAAATAAAATAAAGTCAACAAATGTTTCAGTTTTTATTTGTTTCTCTTTTAGCTATATTTCAGCAACAGTTTTTTTTTCCCCAAGAAGAGAGCCTATTTTTCCTTTCCTACTTTGCTAAAATATGAATTTAATTTGTAAGCTATATTCTGTTCCAGTTAGTCTTTGAATCATTTTTTTTTGCTTATCATACCCTTTCTTGTGTGATGTGATCTATATTGTATACTGGGTATATTTTATTTTCTTCTTTGAGTGGACGTGAATGAGGAGCCTAGAACAAAAGTGAAGCTGTTCCTTGTGAATATGAGTGAGGTGTTTGAATAAAACATTTGGTAGTCTACTTCTCCTTTTGAAAAGTCAGGCAACCCCAGAGCACTGAACTCATTTAAAACCAGTAAGGACAGATAACAGAAAGGAACTGATTCTGGTCATCTGTCCTTGTGAGTTGAGGCCACGTAGTACAAATGTGGCCACAGTGCTACACTTCTACTCTTTACCTCACAAAGAAGTTATTAGGACCAAATGAGATGATACGTGTAAGGATTTTCGTTTGTTTTACTTTGTTTTCCTATAAATACGCTTTATCAGTCTTATAATAAATAATAACACAGAAGCATATGCAATCGTTTACAATACTGTAATTGCAACTGTTTCAACCTGAGAAAAATTACTGCCAGTTTTCTCTCTATATTGACTCCTCCTCACTTCTGGAACAGTCTCAGTATTCACTTCAGTCAGGAGACAAATTAAATTCTCTAATCAAGAATTATTTTCATCTTTCCAGTTTAGTTGCTGTCAGTTGTTCACAGAAAGTATTTCTTCAGCCTCATTTTCTCATTCGTCTCATGAATCCTCTTCAGCTATTATTTTTTTTTAAAAAAATATTTATATACTTGTAGTTTTTAATGTTCATTTCCACAAAATTTGGAGTTTCAAATTTTCTCCCCATCTCTACCCTCTACCCACCCAAAAAAAGTGTACGTACTGATTGCCTCTTTCCTCCATCTGCCCTTCCTTCTATCACATCCCTCTTTTCCTTTATTTCCATCTCCTCTATTTTCCTGTAGGGCAAGATAGATTTCTATACCCCATTACCTATATATCTTATTTCCCAGTTGCATGTAAAAACAATTTTTAACATTTTCTTTCAAAACTTTGAGTTCCAACTCTCTCCTTTCCTCCCTCCTCACCATCCCCACTGAAAAGGCAAATAATTTCATATATGATACACATGCGTAGTTATGCAGAAGACTTCCATAAATAAAAAAGTCATGTTGTGAGACTATCTATAATTCCCTCCATTCTACCCTGCCTCTCATTTATTCGATTATCGCTTTTAATGCTATCCCTCCTCGAAAGTGGTTACTTCTAATTGCCGCCTCCTCCTATTCGCTCTCCCTTCTAATCACCCCCCTACTTATTCTCTTCTCCCATTCTCTTATGTAGTATAAGATAAATTTTTATAGCCAATTGAGTGTGCATGTTTTTCTATCCTTAAGCCAAATGTGATGCAAGTAAGGTTCACTTTTTCCCTCTCACCTCCCCTGTTTTCCCCTCCATTTAAAAAGATTTTTCTTGTCTCATTTATATGAGTTTATTTGTCCTGTTTTTTTCCCCTTTATCCTCCCAATATATTCCTCTCTCACACATTTATTTAATTTTTTTTAAGATATCTTTAAGATAATTTTAAAGATATCTTGCCTTGATGTTCAACTCACCCTGTGCCTACCCTCTCTCTCTCTCTCTCCATATATATATATATATATAATATAGTGTGTGTATGTATATATATAATATATGTATGCATATATGTATATATACATGTGTGTTCATATATATATATATATATATATATATATATATATAGATAGATATATATATATATATATATATATATATATATATATATATATATATATATATATATGTCATCTCTCCAACTGCCCAGATACTGAAAGAAGTTTTAAGAGTGATAAATATTATCTTTCCATGGAAGAATGTAAACAATTCAACTTTAGTTAGTGCTCTTATAATTTCTTTTAACGGTTTACCTTTTCATGCTTCTCTTGATTCTTGAGTTTGAAAGTCAAATTTTCTATTCAGCTCTGATCTTTCCATCAAGAATTATTTAAATTTCTCTGTTTCATTGAATGACAAATTATTCCCCGGAAGTGTTATGCTCAGTTTTGCTGCGTAGGTGATTGTTGCTTTAATCCTAAACTCCTTTGACCTCTGTAATATCATAATCCAACCCCTGTGATCCCTTAAAGTAGAAGCTGCTAGATGTTGTATTATCCTGACTGTTTTCCAAAAACTCTCGAATTGTTTCCTTCTGGCATATGCAGTATTTGCTTCTTGACCTAAGAGGTCTGGAATTTCACTGCAATATTCCTAGGAGTTTTCCTTTTGGAATCTCTTTGAGGAGGAAATCGGTGAATTCTTTCAATGTTTATTTTACCTTCTAGTTCTAGAATATTCGGCAGTTTTCCTTCATAATTTCGTGAAAGATAATATCTAGCATCTTTATTTTGATCACGTGTTTCAGGAAGTGCCATAGTTTTTAAATTGTTTGTCCTGGATGTATTTTCCAGGACAGTTATTATTTAAAATGAGATATTTCATGTTGTGTTATTTTTTTCATTCCTTTTTTTTTATAATTTCTCGATTTCTCACAGAGTCATTAATTTCCATATGCTCCATTCTAATCTTTAAGGAGCTATTTTCTTCAGTGAGCTTTTGGACCTCATTTCCTTCTGGCAAATCTTTTCAAGGCATTTCTCTCATTTGATCTTTGGATCTCTTTAGTCATTTAGTTTTAAGGTGTTATTTTCTTCAGCATATTTGAGGTCTCCCTTAGCAAGCAGTTGACTCGTTTTTCACGATTTATTTGCGTCATTCTCATTTCTCCTCCCAATTATTTGCTCTACTTCTCTTGCTTGATTTTCAAAATGCTTTTTGAGCTCTTACATGGCCTGAGACAAATTCATATTTTCTTGGAGGCTTTGAATTTAGGAGCTTTAACTTTGTTTCTTTCTTCTGCTTGTACACTCTGACCTTCAATGTTACAAATGTAAGATTGTATAGTATGATTCTTTTTCCTGTTTTTGTTCATGCCCCCAGTTGATTACTTGTCTTTTGCTTTGTCAAGGTACTTGTCTACTTCCAGTGAGAGTGATGGGGTATACTGTCAATCCCACAGTCTGTGGCCTAGAGTTTCAGATAAAGCTGCTGCAACTTCCGCTGCTGCTGCTGTGGCTGCCACAAGTCCTTCCACCACACTGGCGCTGGGGTCAGACCACTCTAATCTCCCTCACTGGAACCAAGATTATTTTCAGTGACTTTTCAATTTGTCCCCAGTACTTGGGCTTCGTGAAATCTAGGAACTGACATATGTGCAAAAGATTCAGTTCCCCCAAGGCCTTCTCAAGTTCCCACTTTGTCGATAGCCCACATCAGACTGTGCTCTTCTCCCAGTATGGTGAGAAAGACACTTCCTGGTGAACTTTCAGGTCGCCTTGAACGCGAGATATCACTACATGATGGAATTACTCCATGATTCTGCTAGTTCTGTAGCTCCAGAGGTTGCTTAGAGCCATTTTTTGGAAATATTTGGCTGACCTTGGGAGGAGCACTCCAGAAACTCCGGGATATTATTTCACCATCTTAGTAGCAACATTTACTTATTTTTTTAATAAATTTATTTATTTAACTTTTCACATTCATTTTCACAAGATTTTGGGTTCCAAAATTTTCTCCCCATTTATCCCCTCACCCCTCCCCAATACACTGGACATTTTAATTACCCATATCACCAATCTGACCTCTCTTCTATCATCCCTCCCTTCCCTTACCCCATCTTCTCTTTTGTCATGTAGGGCTAGATAACTTTCTATTCCCCACTACCTGTATTTTTTATTTCCTAGTAGGAAGAACAATACTCAACAGTTGATCCTAAAATTTAAGTTCCAGCTTCTCCCCATCCCTCCCTCCCCACCCATTCCCTTTGGGAAGGCAGTCAATTACATATAGGCCATATCTGTGTAGTTTGGCAAATGACATCCATAAGAGTCGTGTTGTGTAAGACTCACTATATTTCCCTCCATCCTATCCTGCCCCC
>JAQQSK010006237.1:0-14535 GCA_028658325.1 Potorous gilbertii
AGGATTCTCTGCTCTGCTTCTCAGCAGCAGAAAAAACATTAGTTCATGCTTATTTAGTACTTTAAAGTTAGCACAGCAGTTTCTACCCCGTTTTCTCCCAGGGCTCTAGAACAATTTCCCCCAAAATACGTTCCTTCACCATCCTAGATTTTGGGGGCTTTGTTCTTCCTTATTTGATAACATTTGCCTAAAGCCAAGTGCTTACAAGTCAACTGAGAGAAGTGTATTGATAATGGACTTTCTCCTTGTAATTGTTCATATTACTACTGGGTTCCTAGGAATGAACTACTCAATCGGGGAAATCTTTGGTCTACTGACTAATGGGATTCAAGGACCTTTTACACTCTAATTGTGCATGGTTCTCTAGACAGATAAGGACTGGAAAGTGATGCAAGTTAAGTCAATACCGATATTTTCATTTTATGTGTTTGAGGAACCAAGGGGAAAATAACCAAAAGAACCTGCATATTCATGTCAGCAGCAAAATTAAGGTACTCAATATAAAATGATGATGACAAAAACATAAGTGAGCAATTACAAAACAATACCACCACTTAAATATGGCTCTTTATGAATACAGTTATTAAACACACATTATGCCATTTCTATATTGAACGGTGAGTGAACTATGACTGAGAAAATTGAGTCTGAATGTGGTGAAATAATTTTCACCAGATCATACATATATGGTCCTTCTGACTCTAGAATAAATGATCCTTCTGGAATTTCCATTGGGTTAGTTTTTATGACAGGGGACTAAAATGGCAAGAAAGTCTGAGTGTCTTCCTCTCCTAGATGGATATTTTGAACTACATCAAGAGGTCATTCTCTACCAAATATCTTGTTACTCATTAATTACTGAGTAGACTTTGCCACAGTCAAATTGAAACCTGATAAAGATCTTACCTTGAAATGCCTAAGGTCACCCCCTGCATCTTGGGTCGTCTCCAGTTCTACTGATCTACCTCTCTTCACTGGAACCAGATACTTCTGGAGGAAAAAAATGAGGGTGATGACTTTGCACTGTTCTCTCCCACTTAAATCCAACACACTTGCCTTTCATAGCATCATACAGCAAATGTGATGATCATCATCAAAAAAGAAAAACAAATTTTAGCAACAATATTTGAATTATCTGCCTTTTTTGTTACTGTGATTTTGCTGTAAGGTTTTGATATAATTTAAATTCCTACCGGAATGAATGCCAGTTTTTCGAGTAATCTTTATTCAAAAGGAAATTCTTTCTTAGGTAACAAGGTTTTATTTTCTTTTCAAAGGAATCATAGTCGTAAGCATGGAAATTTTGCTCAGATTGCTGTCATGCTCTTTTACCAGACCATAGATACTTGTTTAGATTAGTTGAATCAAAATTTTTTTTTGAATCGGTATAAGTCAAATTCTAGGAAAGAAGAAATTGGGAGGTACTATTTCCAATATGGAATAAATTCTGAAATCTCAAAAGAAAATGCTGCCTCATAACAGGAATGTCTTAACAACTGATACTAAGATTATGTAATGCTTTAAATTTTAAGCGTCAAATTGAATTTGGAATTAACCAGAAATGGTTCAATTTCTTGGTGTGGGTTAGAGTCGGAAACATAGGTGTATGTTTGTGCAACTGTATATATTATATATCCAGCAGGTACTCAGTTACATACTGAATGTGTGGTCCTGGCCAAGTCACTTGACTGTTCTATGCCTCAGTTCAGCCATTTTTAAGAAAAAGAACAATAATAGCATCTACCTCTTATTGTTGTTGTGAGGATAAAAATGAGATTATTAGTGCACTGCACTTGTAAAATTTAGAAGCACTAAGTAAATGCTATGTAGAAATATGTAAACATAAAATGATTATATAAATTAATATAATATAGAAATCAATTATATAAACACATATAAATCATACACACATATATATGTGTATTTTTATGTGCATTTATGTATGAATATAGAAATTTAATGGGTATCAATATTAAGGAAATGGCCTTATGGAGCAGGTACAGGAGTGGAGGTTGGAGAAGTGAAAGTTTTGGGCCCTCAAGAAAGATACTATTATTTTGAGGAAGGAAAATGGCAGTTTTTTGCAAAGAGTCAGCCCCAGTACAAACCTCACCTCATAGTATTTGTACATTTTTTGGAAGCAAAGAGCATTCCAAAGCTTTTGACCCACTGCCTAATTAACATTTAACAAAAAATGTAGGCTTTTCTACAAAACAAACCTCCCATAATCAAGTTTCCCTTGATGGGATCTACCTGAGGTCTGTTAATCGGTGAGAAAGTTCTTTATATTACATATATGAAGAATAATGTCGTGATTTGAAAATGTGATGTGAATGACAGTGTAAGTGATTATGATGGTGATAATGGTGGTGATGATGATTGGATGTCACATTACTGAAGGATTGTAGAGAAGGTCAGAAATATCCAAGCTTTCCATATTTCCTTCAAAAACAGCCATAAAATCACCAGAAAGTGAATGTAGAGAAGCAAATATAAAGGAGTAAAGTAGTTGTCCTCCTAAGGTGACTTGAGAGGATGTCACAAAAGACAGATTTCAAGTGGCTGAGCTTTGACTTGAGTGAAATGTAGACACTTTCATGTTTTCTGAATTAAGGAGCACTAGACCCTAAGTGTAGCTTCTTTGGGAAGAAGACTAGGCCTCAGAAAATTTCACCTCAATTCTCATCTCACTCCTAGGCTCAGGAGCTTTCACCTCAGAAACTTTGATCTAGCAAACAGCAGATGGTTTAGTGGGAAGACATTGAAAGAACACCCCCACCCCAACCACAGTTTGCAGAAGCCAGAAGTAGTTTTGTTGACCAGAAGTGATCCCAGGCTGTGAATGTAGGTTAGGAGGAGGTGGCATATGCATGGTGAGTGCTGTACCACAGGAAGAAAACCATTTTAGGGACAGTGTTTCTTGGGGCTCTGATTTTGGCTGAGGGGAGGAGAGGAGTTCTTGAGGTTGAACGCCCAGGTAGAATTCAGAAAATAACACTAAGGAGGACCTGAGGCCTGGTCAACATTTCCCACTAATTGAGGTTACAACCTAATTATGGTAACGAAATACTAAAAATAAAATAAAATTTAATAAAATAAAAGAAAAATGAGTAAGCAAAGGAAAAGTAACCTAAACATAGATAGCTACTTTCTTGTAAAAGAAGTGGGTATGTATACAGAAGTTAGTGAGGTTAAAAAAAGCCACTCCAACCCTAGAGATTCATTTCAAGTGGTTACAAGCCACCAAAAATATCTAGGAAGAGCTTAAAAGGAGTTCAAAATTCAAATAGGAGAAACTAAGGTAAAAAGGAAAAAATAAATGAAACCCAAGAAAATTATGAACAGAAAGTTAACGAAATATTTTTTCCTTAATTTTCAATACATATTTATTTACTGTTATTTTTCAACATATACTTTTAAAAGATTTTGAGTTTTAAATCTTGTCGCTTTCCTTTACCTTTACCTTCCCCAAGATGGCATGAAATCTGATATAAGTTGATATAATGTGCAACTATATTGAATATATTTTTGCATTAGTTATATTGTAAAGAAGAATTAGGAAGTGAAAAAACCACAAGAAAGACAAAACAAGAAAAAAAAGGAAGCCAATAGTATGCTTCTCTTTGCATTCAGAATACATAATACTCTCTCTGGATGTGGATAGCATTTTACCTCCAGAAGTTTTTTTGGGAATGTCTGAGATCTTTCATTATTGAGAGGAGTAAAGTGTATCAAATTTGGTCATAGCACAATATGATTATTGCTGTGTACAATGTTTTCCTATTTCTGCTCAGTTACCTTAACAGTGGTTCATGCAAGTGTTGCCAAGTCTTTCTGGAGTCCACCTTCTCGTCATTTCCTTCACAACAATAGTACTCCATTACATTCGTATACCACAACTTGTTCACCCACTCCCCAATTGATGGATATTCCCTACATTTCCAATTCTTGGCCACTGCAAAAAGAGATGCTGTAAATATTTTGTACAGTTAGGTCCTTTGCCCATTTTTATGATTTCTTTGGAGTAGAGATTTAGAAGTGCTATTGCTGGAGCAAAACATTTTCACAGTTCAATAATCTTGTGGCATAGATCCAGATTGTCCTCCAGAATGGATGATGAATTTATCACCAACAATGCATTAGTGTTCCAATTTTTCCACATCTTCTCCAACCTTTATCATTATCCTGTTTTGTTATGTTAGTCAGTTTGATAAGTGTGATGTGGTGTCTCAGAGCTGCTTTGATTTGCATTTCTCTAATCAATAGTGATTAAGGCAATTTTTCACATAATTATAAAGTGTCAATTTATTCATCTGAGAACAGTCTTTCATGTCCTTTGCCCATTTATCAATTAGGGAATGGCTTGTATTCTTTTAAATTTGACTCAATCTCTGTACATTTAAGTACCAAGTCATTTATCAGAAACACTCACTGGAAAAATTGTTTCCCTATTTTCCACTTCACTTCAAATCTTTGTTGCATTATCCTTGTTTGCACAAGAAAAGAATATTCTATTGTAATCAAAATTAAGAAATGGAAAACTTTAAGGAAGAAAATTGCTCCATGAAAACTAGAATTGGGCAAGAGAAGCTGAGTAGCATCATAAGACACCAAGAAAAAAAAAGCTAAAAAAAAGAAGAGAATATGAAATATTTCATATGAAAAACAATTTATCGAGAGATCAAATTTAGGAGAGAAAATATAAAAATTTTCAGTAAACCTGACGATGTTACATGTAATTTTGAAGGAAAATTACCCTGAGGTTCTAAAACAGGAGGGTAAATTAGAAAGAGGGAAAGAAGTCTACAGTCCATCAGCTAAAAGAGATGGCAGTAGAAAAAACTAACTGGAATGAAATAATCAAGGTTCAAAACTCCCAGTTTAGGGATGAAAAACGTTGCAAACAATGAGGAAAAGAAAAATAATATTGTGGAAAGAGAGCTAGGATTTCACAAGACTTAGTGGCATCTAATATAAAAGACCATAAGTCCTAGGAAATTAAGTTTCAAAGACAAAAACAGCTAGAATTTGAGCCAAGAATAATTTATCCAGAAAAACTGAATATAATCCTACTTGGAGAAAAATGAACATTTGATGAACTGAAAGACTTTGAGGCATTTATAACAAAAAGAATAGAACGCACTGAAAAATTTGGTACAAAAAAGGCAGAAGGAATATAAGGAAAACATTAAAAATTAATTCCAATAAATTTGGCGGTCAAACTATTCATTTATGTTATATGAAAACGTTATCAGTATTCATAAAACTGTCATCTACTGAAGTATGTTGAAAAGAATGTTGAAACTGAGTAATATATGATAGGGTGATATTACAAAAATGGGTTGGAATTGGTAAAATGGAGCAATTATATTATAAAAATGGGACATTAAAGGAAGAACCAATACAGAGAAGCAGGTAGGGGTGGAAAGCTGGAAATGTTGAGACTTACTGTTCACCTGATTGAACAGGAAACAATGTGTATATCTGGAAAGGTGTGATTGGTGGTTATTGTTCTCCAATCTCAAAGAAGAACAAAATGACATCCTATTCTAGAGCCAAGTCATATTGCGTCTGACTTTGAGTGATCAGGCCAATATCAGCATGGGATGTTCTGTCAGAGCACAGGCAAAAATGGTTCTTGTGAACATTTGAGATGGATTCTCCCAATTTGTGCATTTCACATTTCTTTTGAGTTGCTTCAATACTAGTCTCCTCATAAACCATAGCATTTTCTCTGATGCAGGTGTGCAATTCTGGTTGGTCCTCTGCCAGTGTATCCCATGTCACATAATTAGTTCCAAATTTCTTAAGAGGGGACATTGAGAGTGTCCTTTTATCCCTTCTGCAGACCACCATGTGAACACTTGCCTTGTATGAGTTCTCCATAAAATGGTCTTTTTGGCAAGTGTATATTTTGCATTTGAAAACTATAGCCAGCCCATCAGAACTGCACCCTCTAAAGCAGAGTTTCAATTTTTGACAGTTCTGTTCAAGAAAGGACTGCCCTATAATCTTCAGAATATTCCTAAGGCAATTCAAAGATGAAGCAATTCAGTTTCCTGGTATGCTTGTAGACAGTCCAGGTTTCAAAGGCATGCAATCATGAGATCCGCATGTAATAGCTTTCTATATCTTTAGTTTGGTAGTCAATCTACCACTTCTTTCTCCTATACTTTCCTTCAGAGACTCAAAAACACTAAGGTAGATCTGTCAACACATGAATCAACCTCATTATCAATGTGTCCATTGCTGAAAAGCATGCTACCAGAGTAAGTGAACTTCTCTATAATAGTTAAAACTTTCACATTTGTTATAACTGATAGTTCCACTTATGGATAAAAGGGTGTAGAAACTCCTAAACATATGCAGAGATGAGAAATATGGAGAATAAGGTGAGGAGATACTTTTAGAGTAGTATACAGATTGAAACTTGGGAGGGTAAAAGGACAGGATGGGGGAGGGAGTTTTGGAGGGGTGTGTGGATTGTGAACAGGAAGGTGGGAGATGGATACTTGGAGAAGTGCATGGGATAGGAAAATGAGGATGAGGGGAAAAGACAAGGTAACCAGGATCAGTTAATAAGAGAAGCTGAGAAAGAAAATAGTGAGCTAATAGAGGAGGAGGGAAATTCAAAAACTAGTAATTATAATTTGAATGTAAATGGGATATTTATAGCAGCTCTCTTTGCATTGACAAATGAGTGCAAATGGCAAGGACCCCTATAAATTAGGAATGACTGAACAAGTTGTAATGTATACTTTTGATGGAACACTGCAGTAATATAAAAGCAATGACCTCAGTGATCTTAGAAAGGCATGGAAAGGCTTGGGTAAAATGGCGGAGTGAACAGAAACAAAAGAACATTTTACACAATAACAAAATTGCTTTAACAATGACTTTTAGTGGCTAAGTCATTTTGACTATTAATAATGCTAAATTAAAAATCAAGGATGAAGATGATAGACTAAAAGCACGAGCTTGCTAGAGCTCTCCTTGCCCCCAAACCCAGCCAAATACATTTAAAAAAAGATTCTAAATAAATTCTGGAGCTGCAGAAACCACGGAATAATGGAGTGAAGCCAATATCCAGCACAAGACAGCCTGATAGATGAGAGCAATCGTCTATCATGCTGGGCTAGGAGCACAGTACAGTCCAGCATAGGCAAAGCCAGCTAAGACTAGTCCTGAGGAAGCCTGGGTGGGGGAATAAATCACTGGCACCTGTGGCAGTTTTCAAATATCAAAACAACATAATACTGAGGACAAATTAGAAGTTCAGTGGAATAAAACTGTGGCACTTGTGTGACAGAGCAGAGTAGTAAGGGCCTGGAGCCATGGTAGTAGAGGGGGAGGAGGAACCCACAAGAGTAGCAGATACACCAGTAGCAGGGGCCGTGGCAGTGGCATTTTATGAAGCTCTAAGACCACATATTGTAGAATGATTGAGGTGATGAGAGTGCAACTCCCATTCCCACTGAAAGGAGAAAATTATTTTGATAAAGACCTCAAAAGCCTAGTAAATATCTGGGGAAATGATCAAAAACAGGAAAAAAAATCAAATTATGGAATCTTACTTTGGTGACAAGTAAGAACAAAATAAACAATAAGGAGGACACAACAAAATACTGAAGAAAATAACACCCTTAAAAATAGATTAAGTCAAATGCCAAAGAGGTCCAAAGAGTGAATGAAGAGAATACTTTAAAAAACAGAACTGGTGAAATGGAAAAGGAGGTTCAAAACCTCACTAAAGAAAATGGTTCTTTAAAACTTAGAATGGAGTAGATGGAAGTTAGTGATTTTATGACAAACCAAGAAATTATAAAACAAAACCAAAAGAATGAAAAAATAGAAGACAATGTGAAATACCTCACTGGACAAACAACTGACCTGGAAAATACATCCAGGAGAGACAAATTACAAATTATGCTTCTACCTGAACACCATGATAAAAAAAAAATCCTAGACATCATCTGCCAAGAAATTATCAAGAAAAACTGCCCTAGTATTCTAGAACCAGAAGGTAAAATAGAAATGGAAAGAATTCTCCAATTATCCCCTAAGCGAGATCCCCAAAGAAAAACTCCTAGGAGTATTGTAGGCTAATTCGAGAGTTCCCAGGTCAAGGAGAAAATATTACCAGTAGCCAGAAGAAAAGTAATTCAAATATTGTGGAAATTTAATCAGGATAACAGAGACTTTAGCATATTCTACACTAAGGAATTGAAGGACTTGGAATATGACATTCCACAGGTCAAAGGAGATAGGATTAAAACCAAGAATCACCTACCCTGCAAAACTGAGTATAATTCTTCAGGGGAAAAAATGGAATTTCAGTGAAATAGAGGACTTCAAAGCATTCTTGCTGAAAAGACCACAGCTGAAGAGAAAACTTTAAAACTTTGCTTTCAAATACAAGAATCAAGAGAAACATGAAAAGGTGAACAGGAAAGAGAAGCCTTAAAAAACTCGTCAAAGTTGAAGAGTTTACATTTCTACATGGAAAGATCTTATTTATAACTCATGAGACCTTTTTCAGTAATAGGGTAGCTAGAGGGAATATATACGTATATGTATGTATGTATGTATCTATGCAAGCATATATATACACACATATATGTATATATATATATATTTACATATGTTTGAGTGTAAATTTATGCATGCATACATATATATATGCTGTAGGTTTTGGGTATGCACGTGTATATGTTATATGTGTGTCAGTATGTTTATGTACATGAGTGTATGTTTTTATGTGTGGATATACTCATATGTGTGTACATATACGGGTATATATACAAACATATGAGTGTATGTATATACATATACGTATATATGTGTGTATATCTATACATATACATATATGTGTGTTTATATATACATATATCTGTATATGGAGATATGTATACACGTGGAGAGAGGGTAAATGATGAGCTGAATATGAACGCAGAATACCTAAAAAATGAAATTTACTGTTGAATGGAGTGTACTAGGTGTAAGAGAAAGGGAAAGTTAGAATGGAGCAAATCATCTGACATAAAAGAGGGAAGAAAGAGCTTTCACAACGGAGGTGAAGAGGGGGAAAATGAAAGGAAATAAGTGTGCCTTACTCAATTTGGCTTAAGGAGGAAAAACACACACTCAGCTGGATATGGAAATCTATTTTATCCTTCAGGAAGGTAACGGGGAAGGGGACAGGAGAGGGAAGATAATAGAAGGGAGAGAAAATGGGGAAAAGGGATAATCAGAAGCAAACAATATTGTGCGGCTGGCAGGTCAAAGGAGAGAACGAAATAAATTGATAGTACGATAGGACAGAGGGAAATGGCGTTGGTCTTTTACAGCATAACTAATATGGAAGTACTTTGCATTTTTACACGTGTGATCTATACCTAATTGCTTGTTTTCTCAATGAGGGTGATGGGGGAGGGAGGGAGAGAATATGTAACTCAAAGTTTTAATAATGAATGATAAAAATTGTTTCAGCATGCAACTGGAAATGAAGATATATAGGCAATAGAGTATAGAAATCTATTTTGCCCTACAGAAAAATACAGGGGAAGGGAGATGGAAGAAGGGAGGGTAATAGAAGAGAGGATAGGCTGGAGTAAGTGCTTGATGGGGTGCCTGCTGTGCTGGGGTGGGGTTGGGGAGAGATGGGAAGAAGATTTTGAATTCAAATTCTTGTAGAAGTGAACGTGGAGAACGGAAAAATAAATAGTTATATATAAAAAAGAAAAGCACAGTTGGCCAAAAGGAAAATTAGGTGCAAAAGATCACTGAAGAAAATAATTCTTTAAATATTAGAATGGAGCTGATAGAAGCCAATGACTTAATGAAAAATCAAGAAATTGTACAACAAAACGTAAAGAATGAAAAAATAATACACAACGTGAAATATTTTGTTGGAAATACAAACGACCAAGAAAATAGTTCCAGGAGAGACAATTTTAAATTTACTGGACTACCAGAAAACCATGACCAAAAAACAAAACAATCTAGCCATTATCTTTCAAGAAATTATCAAGAAAACTCCCCTGTTATTCTAGAAACAGAAGGTCAAATAGAAATAGAAGGAATCCACAAGTCATCACCTGAAAGAGATGCTAAAAACAAATTCCTTGGAATATTATAGGTAATTTCTAATATATATATTATATATATATATCAGTTTCTACATTAAGGGATTATAGATCTTAGAATATGCTATTCCAGAAGTCAAAGGAGTTAAGATGGAAAGCAAGAATCAACTACCCAGCAAAACTAGGTAAAATCCTTCAGGGGAAAGAATATTCAGTAAATGAAATAGAGAAATTTCGAGCAGTCTTGATGAAAAGGATAGAGCTTAATAGAAAATTTGATGTAAAATATGATTACCCCTTCCCCTAGTCTGTCATCTTTTTTTTTTTTTTATCACAGTCTTTATCCCCTTTTCCTTTACTTTCCTGAAGGACAAGAAATATTTCTATACCTAATTGACTGTGTAGCTCATTTCACATTTGCATGTAAATACACCTTTGTTTTTAAAATATTGAGTTCCAAATTCTCCTCTTTCTTCGATCCCCACCCACACCCTCTGAGAAGACAAACCATTTATTATAGGTTGTACATCTGCAGAACACCATAATAATAGCAATCTTGTGAAAGACTAAGGTATTTCCTTCAATCCTACCATGCCCCACAAATATTCCATTTTCTGTTTTGACCTCTGTCCCTTTTCTAAAGTATTGGTTTGTGACTATCCCCTTCCTCAATCTGCCTTTCCTTTGATCATGTCCCCGTCCACTTAGCCTTTCCCTGTAGGGTTAGGTTTCCAGTTGGGTGTGTATACTATTCCTTTTATAAGCCAAATCCAACAGAAGTTGGATTTCTTCTCACCTCTCCCAACTTTCCTTCCATTGTAAAACCTTTCCTCTTCTTCTTTTATGTGAGATAATTTAATCCATTGTACTTTGCCCTTTCTCCTCTCAATATATTCCTCTCTCATCCCTCTATTTTCCAGATATAAGTTCTTTGTATTCAACTCACACTGTCCTATCTATCTATCTATCTATCTATCTGTCTGTCTGTCTGTCTGTCTGTCTTTCTGTCTGTCTGTCTCTCTGTCTATCTATTTATCTATCCATCCATCTTATTTCTTGCAACTGCCCTAATACTGAGAAAGGTCCCGTGAGTTACAAACATCCTCTTTCCAAATAAGATGTCAATATTTCAACTTCAACAATTCTTCTAAAATTTCTGTTGCCTGTTTACCTTTCTATGCTTCTTTTGATTTTTGTACTTGAAAGTCAAATTTTTGATTCAGCTATATTCTTTCAGTCAAGAAGGATTGAAAGTCCTCTATTCCACTGAAGTTCTATTTTTCCCCTGAATAATTATATTCAGTTTTGCTAGTTAGGTGATTCTTGATTGTAATCCTAGCTCCTATGACCTCCAGAATATTTTATTCAAGGCTTTTTCATCCTTTAATGTGGAAGTTACTAGATCTTGTGCTAACTTAATTGTATTTCCACAATACTCAAATTGTTCCTTTCTGGCTATTTACAATATTTTCTTCTTGATCTGGGATCTCTATAATTTGACTACAATATCTCTAGGAGTTTTCCTTTGGGATCTCTTTCAGAAGGTGATTGGTGAATTCATTCCATTTCTGTTTTACCCTGTGTTTCTAGAATATCAAGGCAGTTTTCCTTGATAATTTCTTGGAATATGATATCTATGCTCTTTTATTGTTAATGGTTTTCAGGGCGACAAATAATTTTTAAATTGTCACTCCTGGACGTATTTTCCAGGTCAGTGTTTCTTTCCCATGAGATATTTCACATTGTATTCTTTTTTTATCCTTTCATTTCTGTTTTATAATTTCTTGATTTCTCATGAAATCATTAGCTTCCTTTTGTTCCATTCTAATTTTTAAGGAATTATTTTCTTCAGTGAGATTTTGCACTTCCTTTTCCATCTGGTCAAGACCGCTTTTAATCATCTCCTAATTGCCTTACTGGACTTTTTTGCCAATTGGGTTAGTCTATTTTTAAGAGGATATTTTCTTCAGGATGTTGCAGTGATTTCCTTTTGTAAGTTGGTGCCTTGACTTTCATCATTTTCTTGCATCACTCCCATTTCTCTTCCAAAATTTTCTTCCACTTCTCATCCTTGATTTTCAAAATCCTTTTTGAGCTGCTCCACAAACTATTACCAATTCATATTCCTCTTCAGGCTTCTGATGTAGGAGCTTTGACATTGCTCTCCTGCTCTAATTGTATGCAGTGATCTTCCCTATCACCAAAGTAAGAATACATGGTTTGAATTATTTTATGATATTTACTCACCTTCCACACCAAACACTTGACTCTCTGAAACTTTGTCAAGGTAAGATTCTGCTTCAAGTGGGTGACAAGGTCAGGAATGGGGAGTGAAGGTACTCTTCCAGGCTTCAATAATTTTGTATCAGTCTCTGCATCTTCCATCATCTGTGGGCTCAGAGCTCCAAAAGCATCATCTGTGGCTGCTGCTGAGGTCACCAATGCTATTGCCACCACTAACCCTTCTACCATTAGGCTGGGGTACCATATGCCCAGAAAACCTCCTCCTCTTTCATCCAGGTGCTATGGAGATTTCCCACTGAACTTTTGTCATTTGTGCGTTGAGAAGTCTGGGAACTGCCACAGTTGTCAATAATTCAGTCCCCTAAGATCTGCTGTAACTAATTTGTACTGCTGTAACCCAGGTCACGCTGCACTCTGTTCCCTGACCGTTGTGAAATGCCTGGGGATTTCTTTCACTCTGCCACTTTGCAGTTTCATGAACTGAAGAATTTATTTATATTCATGTTTTACAGGTATGTCGAGGTTTGGGGAGGAGACTTCAGGGAAGGCAGTGCTTTTCATCCTTCCTTTTGGTTCCACCCACTTAATATTTGTAAGTCTTGATAGAAGGTGTAAATTATTTCTCATATAAAAAATAGGTCAGATAAAGTTTTTTCAATGGAGAGAAAGAGGGTGGAAGTGAGAGAGAGTGATCCTTATTCTCATCATATTTTACTTAAGGAGGGAATAATATACACACTCAATTTAGTTTGAAAGTCTATCTTACACTACAGTTAAGGAGTGGGAAAGGGAATAAGCTACGGACAGAACAGATGACAGAAAGGAAGATAAATAGGGGGAGGTGGAAATTAGAATGAAATTCTTTTGAGGAGAAACACCGTCAAAAGAGGGGATAGAAGAAAGAGGGGGAATGATAGGAAGGAGAGATAATATAAGTAGTCTTTCACAATGAGTGATATGGAACTGAGGCATGACAACACATATATAACCTGTTCCGAATTGCTTGCCTTCTCAATGAGGAAGAGAGAGAAGCTGGTGCTCATAGTGTTAAAAATGAATGTTAAACACTGGTTTTACATACAACTAGGAAATAAGACATATGAGCAATGAAACATAGAAATCTGTCTTGTCCTACAAGAAAATGGAGGGAAGGGGATAAAAGAAGGGAGGAGTGTGATAAAAGGGATAGCAGATTTGGGGAAAGGGTAGTTGAAATTCATGCTATATTGGAGTAGGCAGAAGGTAGAGATGTGGAAAATTTGTAACTCAAAATCCTGTGGAATTAAATATTGAAAACTAAAAATTATTTAAATGTAATTAAATTATTATTTATTTTTTATTGTTTCTATTACTGTTATTATATTACTATTTATAGTTAATTCATAATTATGCATGAAATATATTTATTATTTAATTTTAAAAATCAGGGACATATAGAAAAAGAGCTACCTGTTTTCAAAAAAGAACTAATAGGAGTATTTATAAAGTCAATTTAAATATGTACATAACAATTTGTGTCTAATGGTAGCAATCTCTAAGGGCAGGCTGGGGACAAGAAGAAAAAGTGAAAAAAAAGAAATGAAAATGACAACTTTGTTGTTTATTTAAAAGCAATAACAAGTTGCACACAAATGATTTCCAGTTTTATGTGCAATCATGCTTTTATCATATGTGTTATGGAAATGCTTTTTAATCTTGAAAATTAAAAAAATGCTGCTTCTTGAACAATCATGATCATGGGGATAATATTATTGTTGATGATATGAACAAAATAAGACTTGGTTAGCTCAGAGAACGTTTTGTTCCTCAATCTGATGTATGCGCGTATTTGATAAAGAAACAGTCTCTTTCAAAGTTCCATTAGTTTCTGATCTCACGCCATTGATAACTGCTATTCAATTGGGAGGAAATACCAGAGAGTGAGAGGTTAATTTAGCTTTCTGAGAGCCTATCAAGCAAAGAAATTAACTACAAAAGGAATATCAACAAAAACCTATCCAGATGAGGAATTTTGATTTTTTTCAGCAATTCAGTTAATGAATTTATCATCCCAAGAATTCAGTCAATTCAAGTAAATCATTTGATTGATTTCTTTGAATTGCAATTTATTGACATAAATCAATGAAAATAATTTTGCTGACAGATATGATGTGTAGCCAGAGACTCAGTCTTGGGCTTTGTATTTATTCAATGTTATTCCTTTTCC
>JAQQSK010006238.1:0-14534 GCA_028658325.1 Potorous gilbertii
TTTATAGACTTATAGTTTATAAGAAACTGAGGAAAACAGGGATAGGTAACTTGTCTAGGGCCACATTTGACCGTCTGAAGTCAGATTTGAATTCAGGAAGATGAGTCTTCCAGACTCCAGGACAGTTGCCTGCTGCACTGTGCCACCTGGCTGCCTTCTATTAAAGCTTATTTTTAAAGTATTGATTGATTGATAGTAGACCATAAGTTCAGGTCCTAATCCAAACTCTACCATTTGACTAGCAATATGACCTTGAATAAGTCACTTATTCTCTGTTGATCTTAGTTTTTTGAATCTAGTTGAATTGAGGGTTTTGGATTAGAGAACTCAAAAGTTTTTGTCAATTCTGCCATATGTAAACAGTAGAAAAAAAAATGTATTTTTACCTCAATGGGGAATTAATCTAGAAAAGGGTATGCGGAGAGTATGTTATAAAATATACCTAACCTTTAAAAAGTCGATATCTGACTTCCCATGATAGAGAGATCACTTGGTACTTTCAGGCCACATTGCACTGTTTCTGACACAGGCTTGGTCTAATTCCTTCCTTCCTATGTTCCAGGACAGCTAGAGGATGAGAGAAATGAGTTCCTATGGTAGAAGAGGCAGGCCATGAGATGAATTCTGAATAAGAGAAAACCAGATAAAACTCAAACCACGTAGAATGCCAGGTGAGCAAATATTTATATAATTAATAAATAGGGCTAGTGACTGGTCCTGTGATTACATTGGTATAGAGAACTCCCAGGTGAGCAAAACCCCTCTACCAAAGCCCCACTCCTTCTTCAGTTTATAGTCTTAGAAAGTTGGCTAGAGCAGTAGAGTCAAATGCAAATAGAAATGGAGCCATTAAACCATACCTAAGGATTCCTCCAGGCCTCATATTTATGTAAAATATCACACTTTGTTATTATCTATGTTTTATTGTATTTTTATTTATTTTGTTAAATATTTCCCAATTACATTTTAAGCTGGTTTGGGCTCATTCAGGGGTGTGGTGGGTTCCATGCCTCTAGTGGGCCATATTTGACACCTTCTGTCTAGATGCTGTGCTTCTTATATGGGGTCAAAAAAAATCTGGCAACAGTAAAAGGACCTTGAACATGCAAAGACCAAAAACTAATTCAAAATTAACCTTGTAATGAATCCAAGGTATTTCTGGCAGCATTTGCCCTTGTTGCATTTGAAACTTCGCTGCAGCCTTGGTTCAGAACAGAAAACATGAATACTTTGCACTGCACATGCCCTGAGGCCATGCAACCGTAAGGAACAGCTGCCAAAACAGAAAAGCAGTGGCAAGTGAAAGAAGTTTAAGAATCCCTGGTCTAGAATACTAAGAGGTTAATTGACTTATCCAAGATCACACAGCTTGTACATGTCAAAGGAAGGACTTGAAAAACCTTCCTGTTTTCATAGCCCAGTTGTCCATCTTCTATACCATACTATCTCTCACTATTAATTAATTATTATACTTAATCATATACTTGGTTGGTTAATTAAATCTACTACCTGTATGACTTTGGGCACATCATTAAACCTTTCTGGGACTCAATTTTCTCTCTGAAAAATGAGGGCTTTAGACTAGAAATATCTCTAAGGTTTTTTCAGAGCTCAATCTTACCATTCTGTGACACTCGAGTGATAAGGATTGGGGCTCAAGATGAGACAACTGTGTTTTCTGGGTGTTCACAGGGTGGAGAGTAGTTGGATAGATATATGGAAGGCAATTTTTGGATAATATCCATAGAACAGGCCAGGTCAGTTCCCGTGGCAAGTTTCCATGAGGCCAGACTCCTCCGCTGAGTTTCCAGGCCTACCTTCCCCCACCTACACACACACACACACACACACACACACACACACACACACAGTGTTTGTGATTTTGGTTGCCCCCAAAGTCCACTAAGTACCAGACAAACATGTGACTGGTCTCAGGGAAGGAGGAGGCCCTTAGCATTCAATCTGGGAGGCTCTCTGGGCACACAGAGGGCCTGGGTCACCCCAGGCTAGGGAGAGGGATTTCCTGACAGGGTTGAGTTGGAGGGGAAAGTCTGGGGCAGGTGGTAGTTACCGAGACCCAGCAGGAACAGGAAACAGGGAGTAGGGGGGATAGGGAACTGGTTCTGCCAGAAAAGCCTCATGTAAGGCAACGACTGGGAAACCAGAAGAGGTGTTGGCAGCCAAAGGCTATAAAAGCAGGGTCAGAGCAAAAGGGAAAAATTGACAAGGAGAAACAGAAATGGTGACTTGGACCTGGAGAAGACTAAGGTTGGGGATGAAAGGAGGAGTTTAGGGAAAGGGGTGGCGGTGGGGGGTGTAATGTTAAGGGAGAGAATGAGGAGGTGGGAGTTCTGAGTGATCTGGGTGTTGAGTTAGTAATCCAAGTCGAGACAACTACCTCAGGGCCGCTGGGTCCTTTTCAGCCTGTGTTTATTTAATAAAAAAAAGCCAGTGAAGTAACTGCAGATTTCATTGTCAATTCACCAATGCCTCTCTGTACTATTGCTTCACCTCTCTATGTCTGGGCTCTGAAGCCCACCCTGCTACCCATCCTACCCCCAATTCCAACATCCTTCTCCTGCTGCTGCCACTCTTCTTATTATGGCTAGTATGTCAAGTATTTATCATAGAAGTGTCCTGGAGACCCCCTCCCCCCTCCTCACACTCAAAACACAACCTACCTCTTTCTATTTTAAACTTGGCAGACTTTTAGTTTATTAACCACCCAAAAAACTCTTCCAGAGTCTCCTGCTCCCGCCGCCTGCCTTCCTTCCATCCTTCCCCTTGTCTCAATTTTCCTCTCTCTCTCTCTCTCTCTCTCTCTCTCTCTCTCTCCCTCCCTCTCCCTCTCTCTTAGGACTTTGGCTCCCAAACTATTTTTTATCTCCTCAAATTTGGGCAAATCACTTCACTAGGTCTGTTTCTCCATCCACAAAAATAAGCATGTTAGACTAAATAACCTTTAAACCCTCCCTCCAGTTCTAAATGCTATGAGCCTTTGGGTTCCTGTGAGTACACAGTAAAACAAACACATGCATCCACTTTGCAGAGTACTTTACTAGACAGGCATTGGGAGAGATAAAAAATTTAGAGAAAACTTCATCCCTGCCCTCAAGGAGTTTATCTTTCGTTGAGTCATATATTGAGAAGGAAAAGAAAACAATTGACTATGTTGACCATCAAGTCCAATTCTTCCTTCATAGGTGCCAAATGAGTATATGAGCCTTGTTCTATTGGATCAGTCTTCCTTGTCACAACTGTCTATAGGTACCTGGGAGCCAGAACAGATATGACTGATGAAGGACTAAGAGAAGTGATACAAGTCAAAAGCAAAGTAGTGATTCTAAACCAAATTTAGTGATTCCAGTTCTTAAGTTCCAGGATGCAGAGAACATACAACTGCTGAGACAATGGCATAAGTTGGAACCATGCAATAGTGTTGTATCAGACTGTGACAGATCCCAAATGTGGAACCAGGAAGCAGCTGGTACTACCCAGAGCAGAGCACCTAATGGCAATGACTGTCTTGTAGGATTACTTTGGACATGACTCGAGCTGGTAAGAAACCAATCTTACTGGCCCAAGATGGACACAGATTTCACCAAAAAGTATGAAACTTGTGCCAGACGCATACAAAGAAAAGCATTACCAACTCATGCTGCATATTTGGAGAATATAAGGACAAGGAAGACTTTGGAACTTATCTTTCTGTCTCTGGAAGATGATAGCAAAAATGTAAGTCATATCTTAGCAGTGACCGATCGTTTCACCAGATATGCACAAATATTTCTAATGAGAAACCAGAAAAAGCAGCTATTGTTGCCAAAGTCTTGTGGGAAATGTAGTTCCAGTGTATGAATTCTTTGCTGGACTCCATCATGATCAAAGTAGAGATACCAAGAACCAGTTACTCAAGAAAATGCTGGCCTTGGTGAGTATCATAAAGTCTGAATCTTCACCTTACCATTCAGAGTACCCACAACCTAAACACTGTAACCACACACGGATGAACATGTTGGGACCTCTAACGGGAACAAAGAGTTCAATGAAGGAGTCAACATGTCATTTCTAGTACTTTGGTACAATTTCACCATGAATTTGAATGGATACTATGGACTTTATGCCATACTTGCTCATGTTTTAGGGGAGAACCACACCTACCTATTGACTTCTCTTTTGGCCCCTCTAGATGAAGGATGAGATGCAACCATTCACACAGCTAAGAGAGAAAATGAGAGAAAGCTACCAAGAAGCCAATGCTTCAGCTCAGAAAAGCTGTGACAGAAACAAAAAACAGTATGATCCTAGAATACAGTGTCAGAACCTTCAGCAAGGAGATAAGAGTTCTTTTGGGAAACCTTGGTATTTACGTGACTCACAAGTTAGTTGACCAATGGAAAACTAATCCATAAAAAGTTATTGAGAGACTTGCTTACTTACAAAATAGCCTCTGATAATGGAAATAATGTAAAGGGATTATTTACCACAACCAACTATTGCCTATAGGAGAACTGGTTAGAATTTCTAATGTGCAAGTGGAGAGAAATGAGGAGTTCTGAGCAAAATAGAACATTCACTGCACAAAGGCTGGTCTAGATATGGGCACTGAAAAGTATGTTTCCAATGAAGGAGACTAAGTACTAATACAGAATAGGAAGTCAGAGGCCACTACACAGACTCAAGCATACAGACACCACCCACAGAGCAAAACATATTGCTAGCCAACCTGTCCTTGCTGTCAGCCCAGTTTCCTTGAAAGCTTTCAAGGTTCAAACCCAGTCACAGACCTTCAAGGGCAGACTTCCTGGCTCTCCTGCATCTGCTCTACCTTGTGATGGACTCAAAGACCCTTCTGCTAGCCCATGAAATTTTCCAACTTTCCCAGCACCACATCCAAGTACCACTAGCCTGGGTATATACGGATATCCTCCCATACCCTAACTGGCACTGCAGCTAGTTCTAGATCAAGTGAGGGGTGGGGGAAGTTCACAGCAAGCCACAGGCCTGAGGATGGTAGCTTCACTGTAACCTCAGACAGGGGCCTCCCATGAGCCTGAATTTAGTGTTCCATAGTACAATTCCTATCCTTGCTTCTTCTCAGTCCTATGCATGAATCTTTATTCTCTCACCCTAATAGGGGGAAGTGAGAATTTTACATAAAGTAAAAGCATTGCCTGAGGTCACATACAGTATATCCTGGAGCAGCATCTGAGAGCCTGCAAGTCCACTCTCTGCCCAAGCATTTTTCAGGGAAGGCCCCCATTATTCAGTGGGGTGATCAGGGACCTCTTACGCTATCATAGTCCAGCTTCAGACTTGGTGAGCCTAGGTGAGTCACTGCCCCACTCAGGGACCCAAGTGTCTTCAATTCATAAGGCACACTGCTAGGCAACTTTGTCAAGAGTCTAGCTCCTGTTGCCTCTAAGATAAAATAGAGCCCCTTGTAGGCATTTAAATCCTTCTCTGGCTCCAGATGCCCCCCTTCACTCTCCCTACCTCTTAGAATCCCTGATTGACTTCAGAGGTCAATTAAAGTGCGTGAAGCCTTCCTGATTTTCCCCAGAGTTGGTCTTCTTCCTCCACTTTCCCCACAACCCATCTCCAGTTGTCTCAATCTGTGTCTGGCCACAGGACCCGTATGGCTCCAGAGGAATGAGGTTGGTGACTTTGCACAGCCGTCCCTCACTTAAACCAATTCACTTGCAAGTCGTGGCATCAGCTTCCTGAGGTCATGGTCCTCTTCAAGAACAAAGGTCAACAAACAACAAATCCACCCTCCAATTCCTTTATATTCACTCTCATGGGCAGCTAGGTGGTGCAGTGGATAGAGGACCAGTGTGGGAGTCAGGAGGACCTGAGTTCAAATCTCACCTCAGACACTTGACACTCACTAGCTGTGTGACCTTGGGCAACCCCACTTAACCCCAATTGCCTCATCTCCAGTCATCCTGATGAATATCTGGTCACTGGATTCAGATGGCTCTGGAGGAGAAGTGAGACTGATGACCTGCACAGCCCTCCCTCACTCAAAACAAAGTCAAGTGCAAGTCATGTCATTATTTCTTTGATGGCATAGTCTTCTTCAGCAACGAGGGCAAACACACCTTGCTGTCAACTCAAGTGTAGACAAACTTGTCTATAATGATCCTAATGGTCAGGTCAGAAGGAGCAGAAAATCTGGAAATGACAAAGGAACTAGACCCAAAAGACCAGTCACTGGACTAACATGACATTATAGGTAAATCTAAAGAAGTCGTTACATATGTAGCAAGGGAGTTTAGCAAGGCTACTCTTTGCTACAATGTTAGGGATTGACAATGTTAAGTGTGCTTTGTGTGAAATTGTGTATTTGTTGCTGCACATGTTAATGGCTTCATGTTTGAATATGACCAGTTATTATTTAACTGTTAAGTTCATTTGACTATGTTTTGGGTGATGTTTATACTATAGTAATGTTCGTTAATTGCTCATTGTTTATTTGCACATGCTCTAATGCTTACAGTTAAACTGTATTTTTCTAGTGTTATTGTTGCAGCAATCTGGCTTTGCTTTGTTAATTAGTCATGCTTTACTTTGTTGCTTGTGATTAATTGCCTCATTTTATGGATATGCCTGCATTCTAGAGGGGTGTCTGTACAATATACTTTATATAGTCACAATCAGGTGAGCCACTATATAGTGTCATATTTATTGCATATATACTGTTAATGTGCATTGTATCTATTTTTGTTTTCAACAACACTGTAGATTAGTTACAGAGGAGGCCAGGAAAACGATCCTTTTTATTTGTTTATGTTTGAAGAGCTAACGTTTGTGCTCATGCTACATAGATACAAGTTTCAAAACTACTCCCAGTTGATTTTTTTGCAAAGGACTGCAAAGTTTTGGCTCAGTGGAGGAATGTCAACTGAGATATTGTAGAGTGGCAGCCTGTGCTACCTGCTGCTCCTAATGGAGAGAGAAACATGATTTTTGATTGTCTGAGAAAATGCTGAGTGAAATGCTGCAATACCTGCTGTAAGTGGCTTAATTTAGTTGATTTCAGAAACTCTTCCAAAAAACACACAGAAAAAGAACTAAGGCAATAGAAAAAAAGGAGAGGGAAAAGAGAAATGCAGAGACAGAAGAAGAGACAGAAATAGAGAGACAGATGCTTTGGTCTTTTGAATGCACACCTAATTCTGGCCAACCCATCAAACTCTTATCTCATCACCACATGGTTAGCATGCCAGAAATAGTTACTGAATGCCTAGGCATATTCCAAAGTCCACATTGGGAATTGCATTAGACAGAGCCAGCTATGTGTGCTCATAAAGACTGGGCTCATTAAATATTGCCCCACTCACCAAGAATACAAATAAAGAAATCTTGGTCTAGAAAGATTCAATGACTTGTCCAAGATAACATGGGTAACAAGTAGTTGAGGTGGCATGTGAATCTATGTTTTCTCACTATGAATCAAGCACTTTGGAGATATGATAAACAGATATAATGTAGAGTCAATGTGTATAGCACACTAGGTTGAAGTCAAGAAGATTGGAGTTCAAATCTTGCCTCTCTTCCTACCTTTATTAACCTAGGCAAGTCACTTAATTTCTGTATGCCTCAGTTTGCTCATCTGTAAAATGAGGGAATTGGACTTGATGGCCTCTAAGGTCACTTCCAGCTCCATATCTATAACCCTACCATCCAAACTTCCCATCACTCATTTTGACCCAACCTCTACCTTGTTCTCATTTGTTGGTTTAGTTGTTTCAGTCGTGTCCAACTTTTCATGACCCCATTTGGGGTTTTCTTGGCAAAGATACTGGAGTGGTTTGCCATTTCCTTCTCCAGCTCACTTCACAAATGAGGAAGTGAAGTAAACAGGGTTAAGTGACTTGCCCAAAATCACATGGCTAATAAGTGTCTGAAGCCAGATTTGAACTCAGGAAGATGAGTCTTCCTGACTTCAGAACCAGAACTCTACTGTACCACTTACCTGTCTTCTAAATGATTTAGAAGAAGTTGTGAATGTGTTACTATCTCTATTTTACATGTGGCACTTTCTCTAAGGTCACTACCCCAAACCCCATTGGGATTCACAGATTGGGTCCCCAGAAAGTAGCTATTTCTCCTCTCAAGGTTCTAGAGTTTCTAACACATGCAACATGTTCTCCCCAATAATGGTGTTGATATCAAGTAGTTTTTGCAAAAGGAGTTTGACTGAGAAGACAGAGCAAGAACAGAAGCTATAAAACATTCCCCAAACTGGAGCACACATTCTCTCTCTCCTACTGTATATACTTAGCAACTGGGGAGAGTGGGACCAAACTTAAAATAAGCATGCTAATGAGACACATGTCCTGCCTTGGTGAGTTCTTCCTAGAACTATCATTTTCAAGGAGACAGATCAGTCACCTTTCACTCTCCACAGACCTCTCTGTCAGTCATTTTCAGTCTTGTCTGACTCTTTGAGATCCCATTTGAGGTTTTCTTAGCAAAGATACTGGAGTGGTTTGCCATTTCCTCCTCCAGCTCCTTTATAGATGATGAAACTGAGACAAACAAGGTTAAGTGATTTGCCCAGGGTCATACAGCTAGTAAGTGTCTGAGACCAGATTTGAACTCAGGAAGATAAGTCTTTCTGATTCCAGGCCCAGCACTCAATCTACTTTACTGCCTAGCTGCTCTACTTTCCCCATTACATCCTGCTTTTTAGCTCTTTTATATGCTTTCTTCCTCCATTAGAATATGAGTTCCTTGAGGGCAGGAATTGTCTTTTTCCTGCTTATATTTGTTTCCCTGGAACTTAGCATGGTACCCGGCACAAAGTAAGTGCTTGATAAATGATATATAAAGACTTTATGGATCTAAAGGATGTGGGAATTCTTTTCTCTCTTCTAGAAGTCTTCTTCAAATTCACTTTAGAGGAAAGATGTCTATCACTATGGGCATGTTGCTCCCATGCCCATATGGCTGGCTCCTGATCAGACTCAACTACTGCTACCATCCAGCCTCATGGTCATTATGACCCCTATGACAAAGGGATCTCTGATGGCTCTTGTAACCTTTCATAGTGCACAACATCCAAACCTGAGTCTATTCTGTATCATTCATAGGCTCACAGAAATCCTATTTACACTCAAAAACTGCCAGAAAATAGAGTTAGAGATTGTTAGCTCAACTGTGCTAAGTAGCCTGTTAAAGAACTTTGTCACCCCACATTTTGTCAACAGGAAACAGTCTGAGGATGCAGAAGTGGGGGCAAGGCCCCTGTGTTATTCATGCCTGCACTCAGGCTCACCAAGCCTACTGAGTTGGATTGGAATCAAGAGAAGCATAGTTCACACAATCTAAGGACTAGGTCTTCATCCATCTCATACAGATGAGGCTTACAGAGATACTGTGATTTGTCACAACCAGAACGTAGTTTTCTGACTCCAAATCCACTGCTCTTTTCCTCACACCATCTTGGACAAAGTTGTCCTTCATGTCCTTTCATGTCCTAATATTCCAGCATTCCAGGGTTCTGAGGGACCAGGGTCCAACTTATAACTAGGCCAAATAGTCTCTTTGGTACGATTTCAGCAGACTTTGAAACATCCCGCCTCCTCCCCTCCCCCCCCCCACCTCCCCAATTCCTCTTATACCAGTTCTCTGAAGCTTGAAACTCTTCTGCCAAGGGACAAAGTCTTTCATCCCACAGCTAGATATAAGGCTTAAAATTCTAAGACCCTTGGGAGAGGTCTCTGGAGGGAGGAGGAAAAGGGGGCCATAGGTTCTCAAAAGCTAGGAAAGGGCCAGAGGGGGAGGCTAAGGGCATACTATGCCTACTTCACAGTTTTGCCTAGGGCTGGCCCAGAGGGTGATATCATAAGGCAAATTATTAATTCATGTTAGAAATGAAAGCACAGATGCAATCCTATTATACACAGCAAGACTACACAAGACCAGCCCCCAGAACACCTACAAGAGACTCAGAGACCTCCAGTGGCCTGGGGACAGAAGAGCTAGAACTTCAGCTTTAAAGGAGAAAGGAAAGGAATAAAGGCACTAGGAGATAGGGATACCTCGCCTAGAATGGGAGCTTCACCTGGGCAGCATACAGATGGAAAATAATGGGGGGGATGAAGAGGGGGACAGGGAGGAGGGAGAAGTTGGGGGCTGGGCAGATAGATTATAATAAGAACCAAGTTCCTCCCCAGCCCCACATCAAATCCAATCTTTCTAACAAATCATGGCTCTCCCTCCTTCAAAATCCTGCGTTAAAAACCCACCTCTAGAAGACTAATGACTTGACCCTGCATCCTCTAAGAATATCTATGGACAAACCTATCTATTACGCTTTGTTCATCAAGTGTCCCCTATCTTTATAGGAAAGGTTGTCCCAATTCTCTATCCCAACCTTAACTAGTAACATAAGAAAAATATCATTCAGATCTTTTTTTTTAAAGTGTAACTTTGTTGTATATTTGAAGGGAATAGCAAGTTATTCATGGTAGAGTTGCAGTTTCCAGTGCAATCATCTATTTTTTATTATACTGTTATGAAAATGCCCATTTTGCTCTATGAATTGAAAATGAAATATTTTTTTCAAAAAAAGGATCTCCTCCCTCCATCCAAGAATTTTTATCTTATTTTGTTTTTTATTCAGTTCAGCAAACAACTCTGTTATAATGAGGAAAAAGCATTGGACTGAGAAGCAGTCAAGAAACCTGAGTTCATTTCCCACTAACTCTTTTGATATTCTTAAGTCCTTTAGTCCCTCCAGGTCTCAGTTTCCTCATCTGTAAACTTGAAGGTATCAGAGTCAAGTAGATAAGCTACTGGCTTTGAAATCAGGAAGAGCTAGGTATTCAAATTTTGCTCCTGACATTTACTAGTGGTATCACTATAGGCAAGTTACTTAACCTTCCAGTATCTTGGTTTCCTCATCTATAAAATGAAGGGGTTAGACTAGACATTCTTTGAGGTCCCTTCCAATTTTTAATGTATGATCATAAGCCTAGAGGACCTCAAAGGTCCTTCCCAGATCTGATAGTTTATTAAGCAACTAGGACAACTAAGTGGTACAGTGGAGGAAAGCTCATCTTCCTGAGTTCAAATCTGGCCTCAGACAGATTCTAGCTTTGTCACCTTGGGCAAGTCACTTCATCCTGTTTGCCTCAGTTTACTCATATGTAAATGAGCAGGAGAAGGAAATGGCAAACCACTCCAGCATCTCTGCCAAGAAAACCTCAAATGGTGTCACTGAGAATTGGATATGACTGAAACGACTCAACATCAACAACATTAAGTAACTATTTTCTGAAGTGCATGAGACATAGAAATAATATGAGACAAGGTCTTTGGTTGCAGGGAGCTCATAAGGAGACACCTACACAAATACTATAATGCAAAATAGAGTATGTTCTGTGGGAAGAAGGAAAGATCAGGAAGAAAAAATATTCTCTCTCAATTTTTAGCTTCTGGAAGCTTTCAGCTCTACGTGCATCAAAAATAGCATTTTTAAATTTTTTTAAATATCAATTTTTTAAAAAGCTGACGAGTATATAATGCTATGCCCTGTGAGGTCAGTATCACAAATAATATTTTCCCCATATTGTGAGGAAGGAACTGAGGCTCAGAATAGAGAACTGATTTGCCCATAAAGTAGGGCAACTGGGACTTAAACACAGATCTTTTCACTGGATTCATATTGCTTTCTTCCAAGCTGTCTATTTAAATGTTTTTCAACCAACAAAATTATTTCAGACACAGGCTTTAGACCTGGAAGGGACCTTATGTATATATATAATATATAAACATATATTAGTGGTATACATTCATGTATACAAGTACACATATGTGCACATATCTCAAAGTTTCAAGGCAAGGTTTATTTTCTTGGTTTTTGGCATAGTTTCACATTTTTTGGAAATATTCCATCACTAAACTAACCTGGTATAGTTAAGACCAAGAGACATATGCCCCATAAAATGTCCACTATGTGTAGAGTTACAGGAACTAGGACATCTCTTGCACTCAGGCACAACCTTTTTTGTATTCAGGCACTCTACATAAATAGATCTCTATCTCTCAATACTCTTTTTGCCCTCTCCTTTAGAGAAGATAGAGATGAAATAGCTAAGAGATAGAATGAGATGACCTACCCCACAGTGTTCCCACTATGATACTAAACAACTGGGAGGCTTCCAGTTGTTCAGAAACTCCCTGTTCTCTATAAAAATAGCAAGCATTCTGGTTCCCCAAAAAAGTTATGGAGAAAATAGCTAATAGTCTTTTATGAGAGTTTACCTGGCCAACATTACTCCCTGGGAAGTGTCTGGGGTGATAATAGTTTGGGGAGAGAATGGGGAAGAAAGCAGCCCTGCCCACTCTCTATGTGCCTTTGGTTAAGTCATTTCCTCCCTTGGGTTTACTTATCTATAATTAGGAGGCTAGGCAAATGTAAGTCTTCTATGAATGGAACTACAAACAAAACAATTTTTACAGAAATAAAGGATTTAAATAATTAGAGGACTATTCAGTGTTCTTTGTTAAGCTTCAATTACATGGTAAAAACTACCCAAATAATTCTGCAAGTTTAATGTCATATCAATCAAATTACTAAAGGAATATTTTATTGATTTAGGCAAAAATAACAACAAAGTTCATTTCGAGGAAATAAAAATTATGAAGGGATATAATCAAAGGGGGAAGGGGTGCTTGGTGCTATCAGATAACAAAATGTACTATAAAGCTTTAATTATTAAAACTCATGGATCATGGATTAAAAATACAGAAAAGTAAGTGAGTAGAACAGACAAGATAAGTAAGATCTTAAAACAGCAATATAATGCTTGACAAATTCAAGAATACAAAATACTAGGGAAGGGATTCTTTTATTAGATAATAACAGTTAAAAAAACTGAAGAAAAAAGCAATCTGGTAAAAAAAAATCAGCATTTAATAACATATATACCCCAATAAACTTCAAAAGTATAAGTGATCAAAAATATAAAATCATACCATAAAAACATTAAAGGATAATGAAAGGTTATAGCTTTCACAGTTTTAGATAGAGGAAAAATTCATAGCTAGACATACTAGAGAGTATGTCATAAAAGACAAAATTCTCAATTAAATAAAATTTAAAGACTTTTGCATAAATAAATTCAATGTACTTAAAATCAGGAAAAAAGCTAGAGAATAGGAGAAAGAATCTTTGCATCAAATATCTCTGATAAAAATTAGATATTCAAAATCCATAAGGAATATGGAATCGTGATCCATTCCTCAGCAGACACAAGCTGTCAAATGATAGTTTTCAAAAGTAGAAATACAATTAATAATCAACTGAACATTTTTGAACATTACTAATAACACAACACTATGGAGAAAAATAACTTTTCAAGGCTTGAGAACTGTGATCAAGGCAATGACAAATCAGCAGTCCAGAAGATTGGAGACTGAAAGATGTCACTTATCTCTTGTCCGAGGGTGATAAGTCTTAAAAGGCAGATGCATATTTATAATGAGAATTTTCTTTTCTATTTTTCTTGTTCAATTAATTGAGGGGGAGGGCAGGGAAATGGAATTAAGGGAGGAGATTATAAAAATTTTATAAAAAAGAAAATTAGTAGTAATTATAGAATGGCAAAAGAAAATGACATAGAAGTATCACCCCCTATTTATCCAACTAGCAAACATGAGAAAAGATGGGAAAACACTATTAGAGGTGTTGGGGAAAGAGAAACATATACTAATTTACTAGTGGTACTATTAGTTTGTTCAATCGTTTCAGGGAAAAGTAAGTTGGAATTACACAAGAATATTTACTAAATAATTTTAGCCTTTTAACCCAGATTCTACTACTACATCCCAAGGTTATTGAGAGCAAGAAAAAGTTCACATAAGCAAAAATGTTCATAGCAGTATTATTGGTGATAGCAAGCTAGAGACAAAATATATGCACAATGATGAGGGAATAACTGAACAAATTATGGTATATGAATATACTCATTCATATTCATTCCAGTGCCATATGGAATTATGACTACAAAAAATCAACCAACAACTATTTATTAATTTCCTTCCATGTGCCAACCACAGTGCTAGGTACTGGGAATACAAAAACAAAATAAACTAATCCTAGTCTTGAGGATTACGTTCTATCATTTTTACATTCTATCAAGAATTTCAGAATTCAGAGAAACATGGAGTTACTTACTGAATGAAGAAAGTTGAGCCAAAAGAATAATATAAATGTTGGCTGTAACAATGGAAATAAAGGCCCAGATTAACAGACAAGGACACGGAAAACTTCAAACCATCAACGAGTTCCCTAAGAAAAAAATCCCCAGAACCAGACAGATTCAGAAGTGAATTCCATCAAACATCTAAAGAACAATTAATTCTAATATTATATAAACTATTTGGAAAAGTAGGGAAAGAGGGGGGCGGAGCCAAGATGGCAGAGTAGAAAGACTCACCTATGCTAGGTCCAAACCCACAGCCCATAGATTTCCTGTAAAAAGAACTCCTGACAAATTCTGGAACAGTGGAAGCTG